>JANSTP010077230.1:0-13742 GCA_025330745.1 Cladonema radiatum | reverse complement strand
TAAAAACTGGTGTTCATCATTTTTTCTCCTCTTTCATATGAACCCAACTTATATTTTCACCTCAGAATCCCTTTAATCAACCAGATCAAATATATTTTCAAATGCTTTACATGATTTTTAAGAAATATGATGAGCTATAAAACTATAAGTTTGACATAGTTTTGATTTGGTTGAGAAGAATTGAAGCTTAAAACAGTCACATATGCCATTTAGCTTAACCTGTTTAAATAGAAAAACTATGCTAGAGAATTATGATTGAATGATGATAGAGAATTTAGTGGTGATTTTACCAGTATAATACAGTGCTCTAAATTGGCCTTGGCAATCAGCAATTGCTGACACGAATGTTAAGGCTATTATCAGTTATCCTCAGCAAAATGCTCCTGAGGCAAAAAATATTACTCAGTTTTTAAGTATTCAGAATGATAGATTTGCCACTAAAAGTAATTTGGCAAAATTAACTAAACAAGAGATAAAGAAAACATTTACTTTTTAGTATCTATATTCACCTAGTTATAAAATTAGAAAAAAAAAGAAAATCAAAATGGCTGACACATAACGAAAACATGCTGAGGAGAATATCAGTTAGCCTCTGCAAATTTTCGCTGAGGCACTGATATATTTTTATATCTTTACCCAACTTACTTATATTTAGTGTTATTTGTGTTAGTGTTATAGTGTATTTAGTGTTATGTGTCATTCAAATACCTGCATGTATCTAAAAAGCAGAAATAATACCTTTTTCTTTGTGTACGGGTGCAGGAGTTTTGCTCCATGGATATCTAGAAAAAGCAATCATCATTTACAAATAAATAACACACAGATGCGAATCAAATACTGCAATTAGGATTTATACTTAATAAAAAAAGAAAGAAAATTTTAAACTCTCTTATTGCTAATAAAAGCAAAGACTTCTTATAAATACATCAAACAAGTGATTCAGCTGACTCTTGTACATTTATCTACCACCTATCAATTGTCATAATAATTAGCAAATTATTAGCAAAAGATTAGCAAAAAATATGAAGGGTCCTTATTAACAAGCAGGAGAAAATGTTTATTTCATAATTTTCAAGATATAATGCTGCAAGCTTCCTTAATTAATTGTAAAATAATTCAAATGTATTTTGGGAATTTCAACTCCATGGGAAATTCTGCCCCCAATGATGGTTTCCTAGGTATAACTCCGAAAAATGGAGATTTTGCCACGAAAATTTGTAACTTTACCTAGGAAAAATTTATCTAGGAATATTTCCATAGGAAAAAATTTGAGTGACCACAATGGCTATTGCCATAGCAACTTCCCATTTATGGTCTTTGGTCATTTTTCAGGGTCATTTTGGGGAAAAATCTGATTTTTGGGCCCAAATCCACAGCAACTCCTCATAATAATTAGATCTTGGTAAAAAAAAATACCTCATAAAAAACTCTTTTGGTCCACTTTCATTGATGACATGATACCTTATCGGTAAAAAAAAAGTCTGCGAAATGTACAGTCAGCAAAAAAATTTAGTCAGGGAAAAATTTAGTCACTTTGAAAAAATTGGTCACTTTTTTGCCGACTAAATTTCCTTTTTCAGCTGGTTTTTACTGATCAATTTTCCGGCAAAATAAAACAAAGAAACTTTAAGTTTTTGAAAATTTTCTGTTTCAACGAAAAAAGACAAAGTAAAAAAAAAAACACATAGAAAAAAGCTATTTTCAATCAATCTCAATGACTATTGTGTCCTTCCTTTCGATACCGTTATTATCGAACTGATGTGTCAGAGATTTTTCTTGTCCTTTGTTGTCATTTTTCTCAACACATGTTATATTTTGTACTTTATATGTTATATTTTATCTCTACTACATTTTCGTTTTCACTGTCTTCGCCTTCACTATCTTCTCTAATTCCTGTGAATTCATAATCGTACAGATTAGCTGCAAAGTCTCTCATTTGCTCAAGGATTTTTTCATTGTTGATAGAAAACGTCAGAAGTAACGGTACCTCAAGTCCACCTTGAGGAATAGGCGAAGGTTTATAGCTCGTCGATAGTAGGTGACCAAAGATTTTACCACCTTCCCTATAAGATCTGTCCAACCATCATTGTCACAACTGTTTAGGATCACTGAAAGAAGAGTCATGTCCTTCCATTCCCCCAAATTATCTTAGACCAAAAAGGAGAGTATAGATAAGGGACCTTTAGTAGGTCAGTCTAAATGTTGAGGTTTATTGCTCGTAAAGAAATCGACAAAAATATTCCTTTTCATTTCTTTACTTTGGAGATAATCTCATGTCCAAATAAGTATACATAAGCCTTTTGTCATAATTTTGATAAAGGTACTTTTGTGAACAAATGAATTGGAATGGTTTCCTTTGAAGATGCAAAGGTTTTCAGTTTTTGCGAAAATAAATAGTAGAGTAAAATTAGTAAAGATTATCTGAAGGAAACCTGCTTCAAAAATCAAGAACTAACCCAATCACTCTAGTGTAAGCGCAAAAGGTCTATAGGCTACAACAATTACGGAAATTAAATTAACAGTGAAAAATAATATAGGGTTCTCATAAGATCATAGAAGAAATTTTCCTTAGTTGGTAAATTGATCATCATCGACATCATATCTATCTACCTCAACATCCTTTGAAAACAAGGTTCAAAGATGAAACTTGGCAATTTTTGAAAATCCGGAAAATTTTTCAAGAAAAAGAAAAAGCATCATAAAATTCAATAAAACTTTTTTCTTTCAAATTCACAAATGAAAAAAATACACTAGAATACACTTCAAAAAGGTCAGAGCCCTGTTACTAGGAGTTTTGAAGTCATAAACAATACAATAAATCTCTGAAAAGTGTTCAAAAAACTCGCAAACAGGCATATTGGACCATATGAATATCAAAATTTGTGTGTCAAAATTTTCCCCAGTAAATCCGGAATCCTTTTTTACCATACTACAAATTCGGAATTCCGGATATATCCGGAAAAGTTTCATCCTTGAAGGTTGTTCTATTAATGTGCAAAGACACCTTATTACTTGATTTACTGTATCCGACCTTGATGTAATTGACATAAGCCATAGATTTCCATTTTTCAAGCAGCTTTTTATCAAGTAAGTCCAAGGTTTTGTCTGCTTTACCTTCCAAAAAACTTTTTCTTGACTTGACTATATTATCAGCAATAACACACAGTGTTTTAGTTGCTTGACTAAAGCATTCAATCATTCGATATATTAAAAACTTGGACCCAAAGAGGACCATAAAAATAAAGTTTGCAAACTCATATCCCCTTACGCTTTCATAATCAATTAATAATACTTGATACATAGAATCTTCTGTCAAAAATTTCTGAACATGATCTGTCCAAGCATATGAGTTAGGGGCGACGTCCATATTCATTTTGGCACGCAAAACCTAATATAGACGTTTTGAGTGGGTGGGTGGGTTGACAAAAGCCATTTTTGACGTTTTAGCTGTGGCAATTCATATTTTCATAGAAGCTACATCATTAAAAATTAAACTTTTTAATTTAAACCCATTTTCTCGTCTATAGATGTAAAACCAAACCTGAAATACAGGAAGCTGGAAGCTCTAATCGACGATATTCTTGACCCCACTCAAGCCAACAAGCAGCGTTAGCTAATCATTGAACAGCTTTGGTATCTACTACACGGTGTTTACCATTATTGAAAATCGAGACCCTCAAGATATAACGACCTTCAGTAGACCACGTAACAAAGCTAATCTAAACTTGATAGGTTTTTTCTTCCTTTTATCTTTTTCGAATTATAAATGAAAACGTTTTTAACTCATGATATGAATTAAGAAAAATTGAATGAAATAACTAGCTGAACGTTTACTTTTTTTTCTACCTCTTTCTTTTCATTATAGTTTCGAGTGAGGGAACTCATATTTCAATGGAGTAGTTTCATACTTCATACTTTCGATCATCGTACACGTGCTGATAATTCTTCTCAAGAGTCAACCCTTAGTGCCTTCTGATATTATTTTCGACTGCAAATATAGATAAAAGGTTAGATATTTCTCTCTTAGCTTTGTTTTTTCTCTTCTATGTCTCTGCATTTGAACCTTTGCTTTTAATTTGAGTTTTTCACCTTTCAGGCTAAAAAATGTTTGTGCAACTCAGTGTTTAGAAAAACTGCCGAAGTTTCGCCATATTTTAAAGTTGCGCAAACAAACAGTGAGAAGTTTGTCAACAAGCAGTGGAGCAAGAATCATAACAAATTTGGGAGAAAAGAAGATTTTCTTGTTTATGCTCTGAAAGAATGTGCTACAATCAAAGACAAGCCAGACGAGTTGAAAAAATATTTTTCAACAAAAAAACAAAAAAATTTGTCACGAATTCATAACAGAAGATTTTTTACATTAAATACGTCAGCAGTATATTCACAGTTGAAACTATCACCAACTGCAGTTACACCAGCTGCTATGAATGAAAATGTAACCCAGTCTTTTACCAAGAATGAGATAACTCCATCCGTCGTTTTCCTACAAATGGGAAACATTTTCAAACTTACATAAAACATATATAATGCAATCTATGTACAGTAGAAAACCAAATTTGAAATCAACGCTGAATGAAATTAAGGAGGAATGTGACGATTTGAAGCAAAATCTCATTGAAATCTCAGCAACAAAACCAGGAGGAAACATGAATCCAAGCTTGCTCAGTCAAACTTACCTGAAAAAAGCAGAACTTATCAAAGAGTTAATTGTAAAGCTTGGTATAATTCAAACTCTTAATTCTGATAAAAAACTATTGGCTGACCTTTCACGCCGAATAAAACAACAGAAAAAATCCCTGTCAACTGAAAGAAAATCAAATGATTTATATGATTTTCTATGTTTCAACAATGGGACGATACATTCAACATGCTCCTAGATTATGATAATTCAGGTTTTACTACGAAAGTACTGACATCAACCAGGTTAACTACAATTGCTACCCATCTCTCCCAGAATATTGTTACAAATATCAAAGAGCTAAATTTATGCAACACAGACACGAAAGCCATTGTAGAAATTCTAAAAATTATGCCAGCTTTGTTTTTAAGCTGTGGATCGAATTCGTTTATTCTGAGCATGCAAGAGTTTTTCTATGCCCTAAATGCGTTTGAGATATTACTGAATAACTATTCTGATGAAACTAATGAAAAGTGAGAAGTGACAGTGATGATGATATTGTTGAAGCAGAAACTTCAAAAAAAAGTATCGACTGCCTCACCAAGGAAAAAACGTCAACCTTCTATTGTAAGCAAGTTTCCTGACGTAGCTAGCAAAACAGAGTTCATTAAGCAGCAAAGCTTTTCGGCACAATGTCGTCAGCGCACTGAAACAGGATACTCTTCAGGGGTATCAATTGCTGATATAAAAAAACACTTAACTCAAAATGTTGAGGGTTTGAAAGATAATGAAATTTCCGAAACCACTATACATCGATTATTTTAAGCTCCCAATAAAGCTCACCAAGCTGCTATCCATTACAAAGCTTTAGTCGATGCAAGAGTTGGGACAAAATAAAACAACTTTCGGCAGTAGCACCAAGATAGCCATTATTTATTTTCCCGAAATAAGCAACGACGAGAGTTCTGTAGTTTACACAAGTTAGATTCATGCATCCTTAGTATGGATGACATGGCTAAAGTAAAAGTTGGGGCACCTGCAGTCTCCAGATATCACCAGCTTCGACACTTTTATTCTTCCACTGACATGCCAAATTACGAAGATGATTTCCCAGTGCAGAATTATTTACTTTCTGTATTAGGGTATATGTTCTTGGAGGAAAGGGATATTTCTGTGTGCCCAACATCTGATCGATCTGAAAATATTTCAAATCAGCTTAAAAACTTTGATTTTTGGAGCACAGTGGCTTTAGAATGTCGAAAACAGTTTAATATTACAACAGATATTGCTGAATTAAAGTCTTGTGTTGAAGAGGAAATATGCAAACACAAAAATTTCTACGAAAATAAATTTGTGCTTCCAGAAAGCTTTGTATTGCAAACCACATTAGCAACACAAACGGAGCTTGGTATTGCATCTGTAGCATTTGCAAGCATTTTCAAGTGTAAAGTCGTACATGAAGACCAAATTAACAAGTTTTCCAAGGTTTATACAGGACGATCTCAAAATAAAGATGTCCCATTTCTACGAAGTTAACAACATTAATGTTTCTCCAATTACTACAGAAAACGAAGTTATTAACAATGTAGGAGGTGAGTAAACAATACATATTCTATATGACGTTCGTTTTTCAAGGAAAAATTTATTGCCCTTTCAAAACTTTACTTTAATGCTGCAACTTTTTTTGAATCTTTTACAAAGACAGATGTTTGGGTTTTGAACAAGCATTAATCAGTATTTACTGTTTTTGCGAAAAAAATTTATTTTAAAAAATTTACACTAAAGCTCCAATATCAAAATACTTACATTTTTGAATAAAACGCAGCGCTAAAACCATCACTAGATAAATCATTATGTAATGAATGACTCACTTTGTTCAAAGATTTCGTCTCTAAAAATGTTTTACAATAACAACAGCGGTTTTCTTTACTTTAAAACAACTTTTCTTGCTTGCTAAAAGTTTTCGATTTTATTGTTAGGCATTCAAGTTTCAACAGAAAATCTTATATATGATAACTTGGGTCGTGCTCATTTCAGTACACCTTACTCTGGACACACTCATCTACGTATAAGATCTTCTAAATACAATTCCACAACAAAAGCAAGTCACGTCACTGATCTTTACGAAATCCTAGAGCCTGTTTCCATCAACAAATCAATATTTATGTTTCTTGCTGATGGTGGTCCAGACTTTAACCCAGCTCATTTGGCAAATAGCCTGATTTATTATAGATTATTCAAAAAAAACTAGACGCTGATATCTTAGCGGTGATGACGTACGCAGCACAATACTGTAGAACACTGTAGAACACCTTTGGGCGCCTTTAAGCAATCGTTTGTCCAGTGTGATATTTTCTCCTATTGCAGAGGGTGATACATCAGCCCCAGCACTAATGAGTGGCTTATCAGATGGTGAGAAAATGAAAAAAGAATTTGAGGTATTTGATTGAGTTATGAGAGACATAGTAGAAAAACATTGGTCTAATGTTGATTTTGACGGGTATCCCATTGATATTGAAGCTATCCCAAGTGGTAACGAAAGGCTCCTTTTAATGATTTTGAGCGAGTGAAGCAATTCCTGAAATCACCACTAAGAATTATTCACGAATATGGAGATATCCTGAAAGAATTCAAAGAAATGTTTGAACATATGGATTGGCACTTAAACGAGATTATTTTTGTGAAGTGCGAGAACAGAGGTTGTTGCAACAAGTTTAGATTTAGTGCGAAGGTATCGGGATTTTTCAAAGGCCATGTAAAATTCCCTGCTCCTACCAAAAGCTCAGTAAATGGTCATTATGAAACTTTCGTCCAAGAGTCTGAAAATGCTGATAAAGAATATGGAGACAGTGGTTAACCAACAGCTCATGAGAAGAGTCTTGGCAAGTGCCATATTTGCCCATCCTTCTACTTTAAGTTGAAAACAGAGAAAGAACAACACAAAAACTGTTCCATCGAAGAACTAAAGTCAAGCCAGCTGAAGTAAGTGCTAAATTCCATTGCAGCCATGACGGGTGCGAGAAAAGCTTTCAAAGTCAATCATCCCTGTCTAGACATCAAACCAATGATCGCCACGGAAAATGCCACAACCAAAGTCAAGAACAAGCTCCTCGAAAGGAATATTCTAAGAAGAAACAATTTGCAATCACTGATACACTCACAAAAGCTAGTTCCCTCAAATCAACAAAGGGAATCGAAGAGAGTTGTGCTGCTGTGAAATGTCAAATCGAAAACACATCACATCAAGGCATAGTACTTTGGATAGAGTGAGAATCTTGTCAAAATTGGTTTCATAGCTGCTGCGTTTCATTGGGACATTTGTTGAATGATGACCTAGAGAGTGTCGATTTTATATGCTCCAAATGCAAGTAAATGTATTGATTTTCAGCCAACCAATATTAAATATGCAATGATAAAATAGCATTGCGATTTCTCTTTGGACTTTCAATAATTACTTGTGAGCAAAGTGATGAACTATTTTGTTGAGGATGTGATGTAACTCTATTTTAAACTTTTAGCATTGTTAATATTATTTGTTCAAAATTCATTGTATCGTTATTTCTCTTCATATTTTTTAAATAATCCCTTTAATTGAAAGATATAATATTTTACTAAGAATTCTTCCACTACTATTCAAACAGCTCAGAGTTAAATACAGATGATAAACTTTCTCATAATATTGATGCCATACACAGGTTTACCAATAATAACTCAATAATTGGAACTCGCTAACAAGAACAGACAATTCTAAACATTTAAGAATTTTGAAGTAGTCACTAATTCACGATTAGAAGAGGCATATACAAAGATACCTGAAATTTATACTTTTTTTCCAAACTTCACCACATAGACTGTCACACACTCTAAAAGTAAGTGGATTAAGTATACATCATGCGATTGACCAAATTTCATGTTTATACGGCGAACTACTTGGCAAAATACGCCACAATGTTTTCGTTAGTGAGTGGGTGGGTTTCGTCAAAATCGCCCATATGACGTTTTGCATGGCAACATGAATATGGATGTCGCCCCTTATATTTGAGAAAAACGTAAACAGTATTGTACAAGCTTTCATTATATGTGCAAAGAACATATTTATTTGTTTGTTTGTTTGTTTCTCTAAAATAAATGACAGTGTACAAGTGTATATATTGGATTGTTTATCTGGTGTATCAGATTTATTGCTGTTAAAGAAAAACAACTTCACTGGGCCAGCACTCACAGAATACCCATATAATCGACTTGAATTATAACTAAAACCGATCTCATTAAACCCTTTAATATATGCACTTTTTTCTCTGCCTTGTTCCTTGTCTACAAATGTATTATCGTTTATGTAGCTGTTGTTACTGTCTATTTTGACAACACAAGATCCAATAATGCTTGCAGTATTATATATAAAAGAATGTATTTCTTTTGAGTTCCTCATAGAATAATCAAGAGAATAACAAATGAAAAGTGTATTTTCCAATAAAGCATTCATTTGATAACCAATATCGAAAAGATCATTTGTTTTGCATTTCATTACACTCTCTTCCATGGCCTGAAGGCAAATCACAACATAAGAATTTTCAAAACCAGGCAAGAGCTTTTGTAGCATTATCACTTCCTCGTGATTGATCAATGAGCAATTAAAATCATCAATAAAAATATGAACAGTGCAATTGCTACTTCTTTTCTTAATAGCTTGAAGTAAAAACGACAACTTAGGAACATCATTCAAGCCAACTATGTCACTACTGCGACAAATGGACAGATTATCTGCAGGATATCTTTCTTTAAAATTCTTCATCATCTAATGAAAAAACTGAGACTGTTGATCATGGCACACAAGATATACCATGTCCTTTTCATACATGGTTTCCAAAATATGTTCCAACATTTTAAACAATATCAAGCTTTTACAACTCCCATACGAACCTTTCAGTATAATACGCTTGTTTGATGAATGTAAAGCTTTATACTGAGCAGGAGTGAGAAGAACAAGTTTTTTAAGCTCATCAATTTGATCCTCAGAAATATTTGAAAAGGTTGGTAGATCTTTACTTTCTAAAGCTTCATATGCGAAATATAAATCATATTTTGCATGATTTTGTTAGATGTGTGCTTATTATTGGATATTCTGTTGACATTGTCTCCTTTTAAATTATATTCTTCATGCTTACATAATTCCTGGAACCATGTTGAAAATGTTTGAACATTAATAAAAACAGAATTTCAAACAAAAAGATTGCTATAGATGTGTTCAAAAAATTACTCACTATTTCAAAGCTTCAAAAACAAATCACAAAAATGACTTTGCAAAAAGTTAATGTTAAAACAAAACCGATATGGCAGTAACATTAAAATGTAAATAAATAAAATTTTTCAAGCTAAGCTTTTCATCAAAATTACATTGTTGAGTTCTAAATAAATTAAAGTTAAATGAAATTAGTAATTGATAGTAGTTACTTGATCCATAGTCACAAGATATGGATAGTCTGGAAACTCTGTCACATGATGCTATGAACTTAGTCAGTGTAAAACTACTCGTTCCAAAGCCTCCAAACCTGCAAAAACATTTTTACAGACAAGAAAAAGCTATTATATAAATGGGAAGACTCCTCTTTACTGTATGAAATATGGCTTTTATGTATAGCACCTGTGTTTGGAATTGTTCTTATTAGCAAGGAGACTACTTAAATAATGTGAATTATGCCTTGAGAAAAACGATTAAGCAATATCTTGAATACCAAGAGGATAAATAATGTAATAAGTTAGGCTCAAGAAAAGCTTAGCGACCAAGAAAAAGCAACTATTTATACATCATGTTTCTTTTTCTTAGTTAAAGTGGCAATTGTCTTTTGTCATTTGACGAGATTTGTGTTTGAAATTGATTATTCTTTCTAATTTTCCAGACACTGATGTAGGTTGAGATCTTCATAGCTTTTGGGATGACATGGCTGGGTCTATTTATTTGTTCTGATTTCATTTAGCAGTGCAAAAGGATCTGCTAGAAATATAAAATCACTTTGTAATTTATGTATTGAGATCAAGATAAAATTTAGTTTAGATTTGTCTAGCTAGTATTAAAATTCCAATCGATAAAATGTATGTTATGCTAGCTAACATCATTACGAGAGGCTCATCTTCAATCATCATTACTATGCAAAGATAATTTGTTTGTCAAAATCAAGACACAACAACTAAAATAGCCAAAACACAAGTCAAAGGTCAATAAACAAAAAAAATCTTTTTTTTTAAGAGTATATGCATAATTGTTTTTCTAAATATCCAAAAAGTCGATATCCTCAAACAACATGATTTACTAGTTCTGTCCAGTTGCTTTACATAGACCAATTTTTTTGAAAATAAAGATCTCATATGAGTGCTGTTCTCTGCTGCCCAGTAATTCAAAATAGAGAAAATTTAATTCCTAGCTTAACAATTAAGAATCTTATTTAACTTCTTCATAACTAGCATCTGGTCTCTTGGACATACCTTCAAGCCAATGTTGATACTTTTGGTGATGAAAGAGACAAAAATGTCCAAAATTTCCCAACAAAAAATTACCCTAAAAGGACAATTTTCAGCCAAACTGGACTGGACTGCGAAAACTTGCAATTACTTTTTTGAAAATTTTGATTAGCTTTTCCGGGTAAATTTGATCGAAAACAATATCCAGTCAAACTAAGTTTTTGGTAGATTTTCACTCCGGCCTATGTAAAATTATTCGATCTGCACCAGGAGTAGAATTATTTCTGAAAAACTCACTGGGCTCCCAAAAGTGAACTTTTATATTGACTGAGACAGGGGTGTCAAATACATCGAAAAAGGTCTTTAAAGCACAAAATGTATGATCATTTGAAAAAATTCATACATAGAAAAAGCTTTTTTTTTAAACTGACATATTATTGAAACAGATTTGATTTAATGCTTTGGAAGCCTTGGTTTTTATTTTCATTTTTGGATAAACATATAAATTCTTACCTAAGAAATATGATGATGAAAGATATATAACCTCTTTTATATGGAAGTCTTGAATTCTTGATATTTCAACCTCTTGTTCTAAGTCAATTATAGAATAAAGTCTATTGAAATATTGCATTGCAATATGGTTGAACAAACAAAAAAGAATTAAAATCAAAAGATTCATCCCATTTAAATATTGTGACAAGTTTTTTGAGAAAAAATTTTGTGATGGAGGCATTTTTAAAAATTTTGCAGGAAAAAGCTTTTGCAAAAAGGCTCAAAATCTGTGAAACCTCATTTCTGACAATAAAGAACACAAAAAAGTTATTGCAAAGTCTAATATTGTGGATTGCAAGATTTTCTTATTAGAATTTTCAGCAAGAAATTGCAGGAAGAATTGGAATCATATGGATAACAGTTTTCACAGTTTTTACCAAAATCAGTGAATACTGAAATGAAATTCCCACAGAAAATAAAAAATCTGTGCAGAATTAAATTCAAGAGCAAAAATGTTTTTTTGAAGCTGAAATATTAAATATCTGCAAATATTTCTTCCCTTCCGGTACAAAATAATTTATTTTCAAGTTTGCAACAACTCGCCACGATATAACTTTAATTATATCTTCAGATTGCAAATATGTTAAGTGCATTTTGTAATTCAAACACCACTAATTTGCTTTGCATCATTACTTATGTTAATTTGACATCACCATAATAAATTTACACCTTATTAACAACATGGCATTGAAAATGATAGCAATAGCTGATACTGTCAAATTTTTTTTCGCATTTTGTCATAATTGTCAACAAAGTTTATGAGGTCATAATGGTGAGGGAGTGGGAGAGGTGAGAGATGGGGTTATTCTCTCACGAAAGTGAGAGTTTCTTTTCGGCTTTAATCTTCCTTGGCAAGATTAAAAGTTCGGGAAAAACGGACAAGTCATCCGATTTTTTTTTTGGAAGATTAGAAGTCTCAAAATTAAAGACCCGCAAAATGATAGATTTTATTCGAGTCCTTTTTTTATCTTTCCTAACATGAAAGTATTGCTTGTTATTTTGAGCAATGTTAAAATCGTTAAAACGCTGATATTTTTGGAAAAGGTAATGTGTTGTTGCAGGATGAGGGTTTTTAGAAGCTGCAGAGTTTTGAAGTGATGTTACAAGTTTGGAAAAAGACTGAAACATCATGGGAACTCAGAAAGATCAGTTTAAAAGATAATTAAAGCTACAATAGAATAGCTAGACTAGAATAAACTAGCCAGTTTTCAGATTTGTTTTACTTTCACAAACTGCTAAGCACTAGCCATGAGATGAAGCATAGCTACCTGTGTCTGCTTGCCTTAGCTAACTAACCTACTAGACAGCTTTAATTCTGAATTTCTAGATAGTTTTACACACTATGTTTATAAACTTTCCTAAAAGCTAGCAAATAGCTGGCTAGCTTTCAAATTTATTTGCACTTAAGCTACAAGAAACCCAACCTATGAAAGCTATACCTACCATAGGTATGTACTGTACTGTTTGCTAGCTATAGCTAGCTACCCTACTAGCTAGACAATTAAAATTCCTAATTTATAAACCTTCATGGAAAGCTAGCAAACTGTGAAGGCTAACAAGCCTTTGGTGCCAAATTAGTTTAAGAGCTAAAAAAGGCTGCAGCTAGCATTTGCAGTATTTTATCAGTTTCCTCAGTTTTGAAGGACAATATTATACCATGAACTCATTTAAAACTGCTTATTTATTAGAATATTTCGATCATGAGATGAAAATGTCAATAAAATTTGCCCTAAAAGAGCAAATTGTTCCAGATATATTGTGTCGCATTAGTTTTTAAAGAACGTTTGAAGTGGAGGCAGGTTTTAAAGTGACACAACACTCAATAATGGTCATTTGTGAAACCTTGAACATCAAAAGATATGTCCCTGCTTAATTCCATTTGACCTATTTAGTTGATCGCTCATGTGATGTAGCAGTCATGTTAATTGTCATTTTTGTGACAACTTTACTGTAAAAAATGTGTCACGGCTTAATTTTGGTAAATGTTTTATTTATCGCACATGTTATTTTGATGATTCTGAAAAATATGCACATCATAATTTAAGGATACTCACATAGAAACAGAGTGTAAAATTACGATATCAATTTCCAAGTCATACAAAATAGGTTTTCAATG
>JANSTP010076897.1:0-13746 GCA_025330745.1 Cladonema radiatum | reverse complement strand
ATATAAACAGATTTCATGTTTTTTCAGTCAAAACTGCTAAAATCCATAATTTTCGGCAAACATAAAATCGGAAAATCACTCAAAAAGCCTTAACTGCGCCGAGCACCGTATGACCGTAGAAAAATTCAATGTTTGGGTCATGTCTCAAGAACAACCGATCATAACCTAAATATACCAAAGTATAGATTAGTTCTTGTCGTTCTTCTAACCGGAATTAGCTTTTGAGAAACAAGACAATCCCATATGACATGCCAAAAGACCAAAACTACTTTTCCAATTCACTGGCTTCCTGAAACCGACTTAGTCTAGTCTAACCAAAGTACAGATAGTTAGTTGGCCTAGAATCCTGGTTAAAAAACGACAAAAAGCAAATAAATAACACCTCGTCTCCAATTTTGCCGGATGCTGTTTCATGGCTCTCAGTAAAAAATTACCTGAAAATGTTGCGAGAGCTTAGACTTCAGAAATGAGATAGGTGCTTTGATAAATACATGAAAATATGATGAACATGACACTGTGTTTTTTTCTAGATGGAAGAATTTGGAGTTTGGCATTGCAGAGATGACCAATTAAAAAATATTGGCCCGTGGGGCAGTGACGGAATAAAATTCAAATTATTTTGTCAGCCACTAAAGGAAGGTGAGGATGCCTGTCCAGAGAGACTCAGAGAATTCATTTCAAACGATTTTTCTTAGAGAATGTCCAGCGGTTTCAATGGAAAAGATAACTTTGATAATGACAAATAACCTATAAGAACAGTTCATTTGGCATAGCAAACATTTCGATAAGAAAAGAAACAAGTTCATCAACGTCAATTATAATAAGCGCTTGCTTCAAATATAATCCCAAGTCAGAAAATAATTTTGGTCTAAAGAGAAATTCAGAGTTTTCAATTGGGGACTCCGATGAGAAAGACTTTTAAGTATTGTATGAAAATGAGTAAGTTTTTTACCTTGCACATTACATTAACCCTATCTGGCCTGGAGAGGGGGGGTCAAACTGACCCCCCAGTAGTTTTTTTGCTGTAACTCCACAACGACTAATTTTTCTATGACCAAATTTGACTTTTAGTGAAATTTTATTAGGTTAATTTTGAAAAAAAAACTTAGGTCCAAAAAAATTGACCCCTCCCCTGTCCAGAGGCCATTGCTCAGAGCCACTCCCTCATTTTCTGGTAAAAAATTTTCAAAATAACTCCTTGTGTTACTGTTTTGGGAATGAATTTGAACCCTAAATATGTTTTATATATTATACCAAGATGGCACCAATCATTGACGTCATTTACTTCCCGTCAGAATAACGCCATGAAGTCAAAAGGACATTTTTGTCAATTTTTTAGATTTTCCCAGATATCCAATGGACCTCTTGGGAAATTCGATGACGACACCCTCGTCATGACATCATCAATTTTTTTTGCATGAATTATGTTCTGAATAGTTGTTCTATAGCTTGGTATAGTTAGATAGACATATCTGCTTTCTATCTCAGAAATTTAGGCCCCCCCCCAGACAATTTAAGGCCAAAAAGCCTGGTCCAGATAGGGTTAGAGATTTTGCAAAAAACAGAAGGAAAATTCACTTATTAAATAAAACTAAACAGAGTCGACAGATTTTAAGAGAACTTTTTCCACTAAGAGACTCAACTCGTCAAGAGTGAGAGTCAGAAGTTCAATATGTTGATAGTGGCAGTGGCTTCGATGATGACTTTTCGACAGAAATAAAAGGAATGGTAGAATCTCTCTGCGATCTTCAATCTGTTCATCTGTTGTATCAAATGTTGCTCATAAAGTTGCCTCTTACAAAGAGCAGACACTGATCGATTTTCAAAATGATTCTGTCCAAAACGATTCTGCAGCGATGTTGAAAAATTATTTAGGGCATAGACTTACAAGTTTACCATAGACTGAAAACACATGCTGTTTTTAGCATTTTTTTTTCTTTTTTTGCCCGAGGGCGAGTAGCAGCCAATTGCCGTACCCTTATCTTTCATTAAAAGGCCTCATCCCACTGGGGATGGAAGTATAATTGAAAAAAGACCTGAAATAAGTTACTACAAAATATTTGTTACACTCATTTTTTAAGGTAGAAAAAAGTACCGCCTCAAGGGGGAGGTGACTAAAAATCGTAATTGAACGATAATAAAAAGGACATTTTATGATTGTAATCGATATCCAAGAATGAAAATCTGTCATGAAAGGACTATGGGCTGGGATAGGTCTGTGGGATACAGGGTGCCATACGGCTAGTGGGAGTATGGAGGTTGAAGTTCCTTTCATGAGAGATGGTAGTGGAAACAATGTTGGATCATATAACAAATATTGTCCTATTGTTCATTGACAAATGAGCACCTATAGAAAGCAGAGAAAAGAGAGATCATTCGAAAAGGAACTGATCTTCATTGTCAAAGATGCTATATACTATTTCATTAAAGACTTGATGATTTCCGGTGATTTTATATTTTTGGAGAGTATATGCGAGTGAGTTGCGTATCTTGGAGGTAAATAATTTGATAAGATCAACACTTTGTTGTGTTTCAGAGTTACAGACGATATCCCTAGCTGTTTTGATTGAAACAAGATAATTGTCTTTAATTGTACGCAAGACTTCTTGTGAGAGGTAATTAGGCTCTTTATACATGATAAGACCATGTATGAGGTTTTGTTTTGATTGTTGAGGAGATTTTCTCCTTAGTAATAGAAGGATATGTTCAATGATTTTGTTGGTGTCAGGGCAAGTGATGTATTGATGGATTTCATCCTCATTGCCAGAGTGGCATCGAGGACAAAGATCATCATGTATTTTCCCATATTTTAGGATTTTTACTTTAGTTGGAAGTCCAAAATGTAGTAATTTCCAGTTAAGTTCATATGCGTGATTACCCCGTCTTCTTTTATATAAAAGCCGAAATTCGGACTTCTGGTTGAAATTCGGGTTCTCAAAAAAAGGGGGCCATGAAAAATGTTTTTGTTGTGGTGGGTCTTTTTTCCTTTGTAGGAAATGTTGAATAGGCATTTGTTTGTGGTAAAAGACATTTTTTTAGGCCTCTGATCTTGATTATAAATTCGGATATTTGAGAAGTTATTAATTCCTACTCCACTCTGAATAGTGGATTTCCACTGTGTGGGAATAATTGAAAGAAGGTCATTGTAAAGTCGTGGATCAGTTCTATCTGGAACCATGGTATTGAAAAGATTATAAGATATAAAGCTTGCGTTAGGATTGGCACACAAATCACCAACAAGGGAGAAGTACTTAAAAGTCGAGATTTGTTTGTCCAAAGTAAATCAGTTTCGTAATTTGGAAAAGCGGGGGTTTCGAAAAAGGGGTTCCTGATATAATTCTGGGAGGTTAGAGAGAGGGGAAAGCTCATTTTGTGTTAGAGTTTGCCATGAGTCTAAAAGTTGTCGGTAGAACCCTTTAAGACCATCAGTGCGTCAAGCAGGGTTAATCGAGACAAAGGTTTTAAAATTATTAATACCTAGGTCTGGAGTGATCAGCTAATTGATATTGTGTTCAGAGTATCCTCCAGGGGTTAGAAGGATTAGCTCCGAGGGCACGTTTTATAGAAGATAGTTGAAGGGCTCTAGTTTGAGAATTGATATTAAGAAGAGAAAGTCCACCATTAGGGATGTCATCTTTAAGAGTGTTTTCTCTTACTCTAATGTATTTTTTGCTCCAAAAGAAATCTGAAATTAGGTTTTGTACCTCGTAAACGAAAGAAAGCGGGTCATGTAATGTTTGAAAAACAAACCATAGTTTGCTAAGAATTAATTGATTGATGATAAGTTTTTTGCCAATGAGCGAAAGAGGGACGTATTGCCATTGGGCAATAACTTGGTTTAGACCATCCATTTTAGATTCGACATTGTTTCCGATCGTATCAGGGTTATCCAAGAAATTTATCCCCAAGGTCTTGGTGCTATCAAATGTGTAAGGAATTGAGATGTCCTCAAGAACAGACAAGTCATGAGGACCTAAGAGGAACATTTTGCTTTTGTTTCGATTAATTTTAGCACCTGATGCGGTTTCATAAAAATCAAAAAGTTCAAGGAGGGAATAAACACTTTTAACATTTTTAAGATAAGCCATAGTGTCATTGGCATAATGAGAAATTTTACTAGAGAGCCATCTGAAATTTCAAAACCTTCAATTTTGTTATTACTATCGATATTTTGTATCAAAACTTCAGCACAAATTACATAGAGGATCATAGACAGGGGACAGCCCTGGCGTACTCCCCAAGTGATCTTGAATTTAGAAGAAAGAAAGTTGTTCACTTTGACCGATGATTGGATATTATTATAGACGGTACGGATCATCCAAGTAATGAAATCACCGTAACCAAGTTTTTGGAGGGCTTTGAACACAAAAGACCAACTGACCCTGTCGAAAGCTTTTTCTTGATCAATGCTGGGTAAAATACCACTAAGACCATGATCATTGATATATGAGATCATGTCTCTGGTAAGTGACAGATTATCAAGGAGGCATCGCCCCTTGATTGCAGCAGTTTGATTTAAAGAGATAAGATGAGGGAGCGTTGGTAAGAGGCGGTTTGCAATAATGGTTGTAAATATATTATAGTCAAGATTCAGAAGACTGATCGGTCTCGAGTTTCTAATATCTGCTTTATCTCCCTTTTTGTACAAGTATGATATGATGCCTAAACGCATGGAATCAGACATGATGCCAGCTTGTATAACAGAATTGTAAAGTTTGAGGAGGTTTGGGACAAGTAGTTTTTGGTATTTTTGGTAAAATTCAGCAGTTAAACCATCAGACTCTGGAGATCGGTCAGTGTTCTGCTCTTTGATTGCACGTAACACTTCTTTCAGCGTAATTGGGGCGTTACAAAGGGCGCGCTCAGCATCAGTAATTTTCGGTCTCCCGCGAATCTTGGAGAGCATCACAGCTTGTGCAATATTGCTAGTACCTTCATCAGTAAATAATTTTTCGTAGAAATTTCTAACATTAGTGACTATGTCTTGTGGATTGGTGATTGTATTGACAAAAGGGTCATAGACCTGATCCATGGAATGCGTAATTTGGTTTGATTTTTCTTTCCGTTGAAAGAAGGCACTAGAGCAAGTTTTGTCTTGCAGGTCAAGTTGAATTTGGAGCGGATAAGTGCCCCTGTGGCGGAGTCTAGTTGGATTTCCTTTAGTTGTCGCTCAAAGTCTGAAATGCGAGCAACGTTGTTTTGAGTACAAGGTTTTTTATGCAAATTGCGGAGACGTTTTCGAATTCCATTCTCTCTTTTTTTCTCTTTGGGGGCTTTGTTTTGCCCATAGGAAAGTGCAAAAGTTTTAATATGAGTTTTGCATGTATCCCAAAACTCAATGGGAGTACGGTAAAGATCTTCAAATCCGCAAAGATTACGCAAGATTTTATTGAATTCCGTATCATAAGTGGTATCGGACAGGTGCTAGTTGTTTAGGATCCAGTATCCTTTCCCTCTAGTGCGGAGGGACGGGTGAAGGACAACTTGAGTGTAATGAGTATGATCAGAATGGATGTTGTTAATATAAGAACGTTTACAAAAATTGTCTAAGGCCCTGGAAATATAACAACGGTCGATTCTAGTATTACTATAAACCTGAGTACTATGAACAAAAGAGCTGTAAGTATAAAGATTTAAATTCGGATTTATCTCTCTCCAAGAATCGAACAAGTCGAAGTCACTAATGAGAGAATTAAGAGATTTCTGTGAACTGCAGGAATATTTTCTGATATTGGAGCGATCAGATGGGACGAGAGTGTTATTAAAATCGCCAATAAGAATTAAAGAATGTGGGTAAAGGGAGCGTGTGGTTAATTCGCTGTAAAGCTCTTCGTAGAACCTACGCCTTGATTGCGAATTGGCAGCGGGTGCGTAGAGGGCGCATACGTCAAAAAAAGTGTTACCCAATTGAATAGTAAAGAAAAGATATCTACCATTAGGATCTGAAAATTGGTTTAAGATTGCCTGATTCCTAGGCTTTTGCAGGATGATAATGCCTTTATGCTGCGGTTCTCCTTCACAGATATGTATGTCACCAGACCATTTTTGTTTAAGATAAGAAAAATCAGGGTCAGTGGATTTTAAATGAAAGTCCAAAAGAATTATAATATCATGTTTAGAGGTAAACATCTCATGGCAGAGAAGATCAGTTTTGGTCTGAGACTTCAAACCATTTATATTAAGACAGGCTATATTTATATCCATTGTTAACTCATTAATCAAAAGTTATCTAGGTAGGAAGGCTGTGTATGTAAGATGTTAAAATAAAGTAAACTGGAAAGACTATATACAGATTATTGTTGGGTATTTCCAGTTCAGCGGTGATATTTCGTCGGAGAACAAGGTGGGTTTCGGCGTGAAGGCTGGCTGAAAGGTCAAGAGTTTAACTCAGAGGTATGGTATTGAGTACGAGAAATGCGACTTCTAGTTGATGAGGCCTGATTCATCTCGTCTGTTAGATCGACTGTGTTTACTTTTTTTCCTTTTTTAGATTTTTTTTGTATTTAGGAGGAATTTTTCCATCTTTGAGATGAGGTACGGTTGTGTTTTGAGTAATGGTTTCTTCTAATATCGTAGGTAGAGAAGGTGTTATGGTGCATTTGGTATTAGGTAAGGTAGTTGGTTGGGTATTATTGGGTTGGTTGGTAGAACGTTGTGAAAAGTCTCTAAGTGAATTAAGTTCGTTAGACCAGTCCACCATATTTAGCGAGTGGATATTATCGCTGGTGCGTTGCGCATCTTCGAAACTGTCATCTTCAGAAAACGGAGTGATTTTAGGGGAGGCATTGTCTCATGATTTAGTAGCGACCCTTGGTAACAATTCGGTTTAGATAGTACCTTGAGGGTCGGTAACGATGATTTTTGGAGCTGGTTTAATGCTTGGAGTTTGTTTGGGATTATCGCCAGACGTCGAGATAGTAGAAGTGTCGGTAACGGTGATAGTTGGTACAGGTTGTAAAGTCAGAGATGATGGTACATTGTCAGTACGCGCAGAGATAATGGGTGGCAATAATCCGGTGTCGTCTTGTGTATCGGACAGGAATTCTGATAGTGTTGGTAATTCAACGGATGATTCATCTGGTTGGATATTTGGAGTAGAGTTTGATGCACTCGAGGTGGCGAAGGTATCGATATCAATAGGTAAGGATAGTAAAAGAGTTGCTGATGGAACATTGTCAGTATTTGTTGTTGAAGTAGCTGAAATTGGTGGCAACTGTGTTTCAGGGATCACAGTGACCATAGGAGTAGTAGAGATAGTTGGTTGTTTTGGTAAGATAACTTTATCTGATACAGTAGTATTTGAAGCCTGACTTTTCGTCTCGCTATTGGTTGCGTTTAGACGTGAGTACTTGTCAGGAGGAATGACTGCAAGTTGAAGTTTGTTGGAGACTATAGTTGGTATGATAGTCTTCTCTTCAATACGCGGAATTGCATGACGTATATTCTCACGGGTAATAGCGTAATTTGGTGAGTCCCTGTCATGTTCGACATTATTTTGTGGCGGGGGCACTTGTGTGCGCACCCTGAAACTAGTATATTGCAATTTTTGCATCGATATGTTTGCCCTTTGAAGAAGATTGCAATGTCTTTCTCTTTGTGGGTTAATTTAGTTGGTATTGTGTGAATCGGAACAGTTTTGTGGACAGTATTGGACTGTGCTCTTCGCAGTATATTGTGACTAGAAGAAATGGATTGCGTTGGCGGCAGGTATACCGGACATCGCGACAGCCAATTCGCCATTTGTTGGAGTTGAATTCTTCAGCAGCTTTGATGGAATTAAAGCGGATGGCAAATTGGTTGGGGCCAGATTGCCAGAAGCTCCGGATGTTTTCTTTGTGAGTTATTTTGATGATCTCACTGACAATGTCAGCAAGCATATAGTCCTTCTTTGAAAAAATACTTAAATTGACAATTTCTAGTTCATGGCCGTCCAAAAAAAATATTAGGCATGGAACTGCCGACAATATTTGACTACACTGGCCGGAACATCTGGATGAAGCCATTGAAAAGGAACATGACAAAAGTATGAAAGAT
The DNA here is from genome assembly GCA_025330745.1 of Cladonema radiatum. Classification (NCBI taxonomy): domain Eukaryota; kingdom Metazoa; phylum Cnidaria; class Hydrozoa; order Anthoathecata; family Cladonematidae; genus Cladonema; species Cladonema radiatum. Next base: position 5,712 of record JANSTP010076897.1, on the reverse strand, counting down.
ATGTTGGTAAAAATCGAGTCAGTTGCCTGAAAGGCTGAAACATTTAGACATTCCGATTACAAAAAAATTTGTTGAATCATGCACTTTAGTTCAGCTGGACGGAGAGACATGTGGCAACATTCCACCAAATATTATTTATAAAATTATGTCTGGACTAAAAATTTTGTGAATGCCGCCAAACACTTATGGTTTCATTAGAGTAGGTAGTAAATATGCCAATCAAGGATTAAAAGTACTGTCCAGAATTATTGATAAGAAATACCAAAATGAAATTAAAATCAGCTTTGTGCACCAGGCCAACAATCCAATTGAATTTAAAGAAAATAAATTTATTTTTCAGATTATCGTTCAACCCTACGCAACCGTCAAAAATAAGTGAATTGTTACTGTGAATCGAATCAGACAATTTGAACAAAAAACGGAGGATTTTTGAAATAGAAAATGAAATAACAGAATATATAACAACATTGTATTTTTAAAAATTTGAATAATTCTTTTCCTGATTTAAAAAGACTGATTATATATAACTTATTTCTTTTACCCTTTTTATTATTGGTCGCACAATGTCAATAGTCAGAACAGTGGCAATTTTCCTTTGTTTACTATAATTACTTTTTATTTTTCAACATTTTCCCACCACATCCATAATTTTGATTACATTCTTAACTTTAACGGTTTCAAATTTGCCAGGGAGCAGGGAAATAATAAAAGCTCATGCTAATAAATTGTTTGTGGGCCACAATAACAAGCATTGAATGATTTCACAAGAGGAGTGTTGAAAAGAAAACAGTTATTTATTAAAAATCTTGAGCACTAACATACATTAAAGGCAACACACAACAATCTATGATACTATAAGCACAGTAAATATGAAAAAAAGTATTACCTTAAAACTAACTCTCAGTGTTTCATCAAGACACGATGTCTCTTCTCATCAGTAGCGGTTTTCAGTAATACGTTGCACCTGTACTTACATTTTTAAAGAACCTTATTGTCTACGACAATACTTCAACATTTAAAGAAAAAAGTTTTATAGTATATACTTCAGATAGCTGCGGGGATGGTAAGAAGCCCCTTAACTTTCTCAAGGTATGTTGAAAGCCGTTACTTTCCAAGGATGTTGAGAACAACGTGAACATAAAGGTGACTCGCATTTCCAAAATTGCAAAAAACGGTATTTATCCAATAGCATAGAATACTTGTTGGTTGGTTCTCGTCTTAATTATCGTTAGGTTGTTGAGTAAATTTTTCAAATTATTATGATTTTCTATTTCGCCTTAGTAATCAAAATTTTCGAGATGTCTGGTAATTCTAAACAAGTTTAATTTCTTGCTGTTCAACAACGAACACGCCATAGAATTGGCTCTCCAAAATACTTCTTCAGTTTTACTTTTGCTTTCTGTGTCATTTAAATTTCTTTGGAGCCAAGGTGGTCTGATTTCATTTGGTGAAGTTGCTGCCAGTGTGACGGAAGCACAACACTGGTTAATGGCGTTTGATCATCTACTTTGAATCACCAGGCACATAATTCACAACTATGAAGCAATCAAGATTATTATTTTTCCAAAATGGGCTGAGATTAAATATATTAATAGTATTATCCGCATTCCAATAACGGCCATTATGTGTTACTACAATGATTACTGATTTTTCTTTTTGTAAAATGTTGTTATCGGTTCTCAATTTGGGTAGCAATTTACTTAAATGTCGCACATACATGAAACTGGCGCTTTCTATATGCCTCGTTGACCCGACAAAAAGCTCTAAATATCCGGTAGTGGGATTCTTAATGTGCTTCCTTCCCAATATCTCAGTAGTACTACATTTTCTCTGGAACATTGGAGATACTGAGTGGGGTTTTCTTGTTTGATTTCCACCTTATGTCTTCAGTGAAAAACTACCTGAACGTGAGATTTTCTTTTCAACAAAGCATAAACCGAAGGAATAAGTTTCAAATTAGCAAATGGGAAATCGTGGTCAGGGTAGTTTGGAGCATTGTCAACTGGATATATATGCCGCAATGTTTGGTGCAGAGTTATCATAAGTGTTCTAACGTTAAATTTGTCTTTATTATCAAAATAACATAACATAACCTCATCATCATGCAATGCTCCTAACTCCTTACCTTGTTTTACAATGGAGCTATGATACTATTCAAGTAATTCCAGTTTTATTTAATATAGAATGAAAGAGTTGATGTATATTTTTCTATTTACGTCAATGTTTTGGATAGAAACTTTTTTTGGCGTACAAATTTGCCAAACTGTTGAATATATATTTCATTTTTTATGCCAAATCTACGTCTCTAATCAAAACAAAAGCTTTAAATTTAGAAAAATTTAAAATTCTGCTTGTGTATTGCTGATGCATGTTCGTAATATAATTGACATTTTTTCCAGATATTCCAGATATAAGTTTTGTTTTTATTCATTTTCTAGAATATCTGGAAATAAATAAGACTGTTTCGAGTCTCTAATTCTAATTACATTTCCTTTGCTTGTCTTTTAGTACTTGCTTTCTTCTTTTCGCTTGTGCTATTTTCATTGTTACTCTCTCTTGTCATTTTTCTGTTCCATAACCTGTTGTTCAGTTTTTAACTTTCGTGTATATTTGGTTATAGGTATATCTTATTTCTAACTTTCCCAAAAAATTTCATCAAATCAAATTGACATGAACTTTGTTTTTGTTAGCTTTATATTGTCATGAAAATGGGTAGACTGTTCTGTTTTTTCTAAATTCCATTTCCAAATTAAAGTCTATATAAATTGACTTTGAAAGTCTTGAGCTGCAAGTTTTCCAAATTTATAGCAATTTGAATGAACTGTGGTCAAAATTTATAAAAAGTTATAATCTTCTTTCTTCATACTTGTATATTGTTAAACATGTCTTATTCCTTAAATCTAATAATGGTTGAGTGCTGTACTTCTGCTTTTACTTTTACATGTCATTTATTTATGGAATAAATAGACTTGGCGAAGAGCAATTTTTTCCCCACTGAAGGGAGGATTACTCTCAGCCGAGAACAATTTCTTAAGAAGAAATTCTATCCCTCTACATACTGTACTACCCATTATAAAAGATAAAGCTTACAAATTTAATAGTAAGGGAAACATTCAAATTTTTCAAAAAAAATATTATTTTTAATAAAATTGTTTTTTTTTTTTAAGGTTATTGAAGAGATAAAAGGCACATTTATATAGCAAAATAGAAGTTTGAGAGCATCTAAATGACAAAAAATTTTTCGCTGCCCAACCATGGTGGGCGTCATTTTAAGCACTCCATCAAACAAATCTTGAACTCCCTTGAATATTTCCTGGATACAGCCCTGTAACCAACTTATGTTATTTATTTATTAAAGAAATCGAGTCATGTGCTTGGAAAATTTTGAACACAAATTTTTTGAGTCAGTACTGCGATGAAATCAGACTGGGTGAGGAATTATTGCGATATCCTTGTAAACGATATCAGAAACCAGAAGTTATGTGACAAATTATTTTCAAAAATTGTAAATTACTGGGTAAACGTGAGTGTAAATGCATTTTTAAAAGAATGGATTCAAATTATGAGAAGAAAATCAACTGACGACAAATCTAAACCGTCCAGTATGGGAGCAAAGTCACTGTGATAACAATTTTTAGTTTTTGTGTTTGTTACCAAAATTTTCATATCTTTATTGTATATCAAATTTTTTAGTGTTATGTTTTTGTTACTAGTGATTAAGACATTCAAAAACTATTTTTTCTGAATGTTTTTTGAGGTATTGTCCGGCTTAAAATGAAATTCTACCTAAATTAATTCTAGATACTTCTATCATGTATTTTTTAATTATTTGTTTTGAAGACGTTAAATTACATAATAGTATTCAAAATCCACATAAAGTCTTAACTAGCTAATTTTAGAAATTCATGGTCGGCTATAATGTTTTATATATTTTGCCTTGGTTATATTATATACTTTTCGTGTTTTGTTTAATTACATATACTATTTTTAAGTTCATTTAAGACTTTACAAAGATAACTCAAGTTTTTAAATAAGATAAATAAACTATATTAGTTCCAAGGGCAGTCAACACACATTTGAAAGTGAAGGGGCCCAACATGAGCAAAGCGACTGCAAAATTCAGCTATGCAGTCTATGGGGTTGCAGTAAACCGCTATGTTTGAGCTCTTAAGGTGTCTGCATTGGCTTAAAACGACACAAAATTCTTTCATAAAAGACAAACAATGAAAAGAAGAGCGATAATAAGACAGGTGTTAGTCAGTCTATTATCTCTGATTAAAATTGCAGACAATATGCAAGAAAAAATAAACAATATATAAAATTTCAATGAAGATACAAGCATTACAAAATTAAATTGAATATGTGTGGGCTTAACGGGCTAGAGAAAATTATCAGATATTACCCACTAGAATGACTAAAACGACACTGTCCAGGGACGTCCCTTCAGTATGATATCATACAGAGTGTAATGCTTGACAAGCAAAATAAAAGAAACTTACAATATTCTTGTATTTTCTTTACTAAAAAACCTTTACTGAACAAAAAAGTAGGGGGGGCATGCCTGCCCCCGGCGTCGACGGCCCTGTAGAGCTTCTTCCAATCCTTTCTTTTCAATTGAAGGAAGTTGCTTCTAAAAGTTCCTTACTGAGTCGTTTAGATAAGTTTATTTGAAGAAAAATCAAAGACAAAAGAACAGCAATGAATTTTTTTGAAACAAATACTGTACTCTTTCCTAATTTCAAAAGTTTCTTTATTTTTGGCATGTCTATTTTTATGTTTCTTAAGCATGTTATTGATATTTACAAAATCTAATATATATTAATCCTTATATTTATCATGGAAACTCCTCATATTTTTCATGGAAAGTATTTTATATGTTTGATGTAATATCGAGCTCAATGTATATTTCAAGGAAAATATTTTTCATGTTTGGTTGTTTCTATTTTATTACAAGAATGTGTGTATGTTTTTATTTAGTTTTAAAGAAGCTGTTTTTTGATGCCTCATTTATAAATGCATTAGGCTATTTCCCCATTTTTGCCCCTTTATCAGGTTTTATATAATCAAATATTTCAAACAGATGTTGTTAATTATGAGTTCATCAGGTAGCTCTGTAGAATTTGGTGGAAGATCAAATATCCCAGCAAGATACTATTTAATCGCATTTGGTGTGGAGGCAAAAGATAGTAATAACGGTACCAGTGCCCAGAGATAAGGTCATCAAAAACATGCAACGCCAACATCTTATTTTGTCAGCACGTGTTCTACCTTCCCTCAAAAAAAGCGTTTTATGGCAGGGGTAATGAAATGAGGGATTAATTCTTGTTTTAAAATCGCCATGTTACTGGGGATGGGGCATTATAAAATGATATCAGGGATTCAAAATTTAAATGCAAATTGACCTTGCCTCTCGCCCCAACGTTCCCCCTACAATGAAGAAAAAGGAGTATATTTTTCAGCGATTTTTATCACATCAATTTTCGGAAGTCTTGTAGAAATAAATTAAATTTTTGGGCAGAACTAAGGGATTTCTGAATGGTTTTTTTCGATAGTATTAGTTTAACTTCACAAGCCAGAAGCTCATATAAACTAATCCAACAAAGCCAGAGTATTCTGGTCATTTTTTACGGGAGTTAAATTGTTAATGAGAACTGAAAAAACACTTAATTTGTTTTTACTTCTTTCCAAAAAGTTTGAATTCTCTTCGGTAAA
>JANSTP010076786.1:0-13747 GCA_025330745.1 Cladonema radiatum | reverse complement strand
AACGGATGATGGGTGTGGGTTAGTGTCCTTGACTCGGAAGAGTTGTTTGACTTTCTTGGTGACCCATTTTATATTTAAAGCTTCTTGCTTAATTTTTAAATACTTTGTTGTATTCATTTTATTCATTTATTTAATTTGATATATAATGTTTATCTCATATGGAAAAATCAAATGTTTGGAAAAGCACAAAGTAAACTGATCCAAATTTCAGCCTCACTCTAGCTTTTTATTTAAAGATGTTGCGGCAGTTGTATTTAAAGCGAAAATTTTTTGTATTTCCACAAAAATTAATTAGGTTTTTGCTGTAAAACTTCAGAGTGTCACTGGTTGCCATACAGACATCCAGACCCTTTTTGGACCAACAATCAGAGACAAAATTTTCAAAACATTTTTTTATGATTTTTCAAAAAGCCGGAGACATGTGAAACCAGATAACAAATGTATATAATATTTGGAAAACTGCATGTAAAAACATTATCTTGTTCAAAACTCATTTGCATATATATATTTGAAGTTTTTAAAGGATTTTGATGAAATTCTGGTACACCATATTTACAATGAATCGATGACGCCATCACTTATGTCTTGTGGAAAAGACGTCCAAAAAAACCTTAGTGTCAATTTGTTCTTTTTAGAGTATATATACACTGAATGAAGTTTTATTGGCCAATATTAAGTATTTCAGGATAATTGACAGGATGAAGGATAGCCCCCCATGCCAATGCCTACTAAATCAGCAGCCCCCACTCGGCCAATTCTCCATACGAAAACAAATTAGTGTGTATATACAAAGCTCAGGGGCGAATAGCATATCATCAGTTACACAAGCTAGCTACACTCCCTCAACTCTAACTTAAACAGTCAACATTTTTCCAAGTACTCTCCACATCGCATGCTTTTTACCTACTAGTGCTTGGTAGCTAAATACTAGTAAAATGATATTTTTATGACCTTGAAATCTTATTCCTTATTTAAGTAAACTACAGCTGATTGCAGATTGTGCTCTCTCTTGCTCTGTATTACGTACCAACAGCGCAGCTTGCTATGTTTAAGCTGCTGAACAACATAGCTAAAGCTTACATTCTGGTAGTAATATCAGAAATATATTGCTCAATGACTAGCTAGCTATTAAAGTATTTGTATTCATTAATAATGCACCAGATTCGACCTATTCTACTTCCCATTGATTATAAGAGTCTTTTAGCACTTCCAAAAAGATTTGCAAAATAAGCCTCAACCTCCTCTTCCACAAACATTTGCATTGAAACTGCAAATGTTTAAACTCAATGATAAAACTAAAAATATGGCGCTTTATGGCCATGTTTACTATAATTAGATAAAGTCCGATTTGTGATAAAACCACAACAACGTGTGTCCATGGCAATCCTACCCTTCTATTTTTGAAAAAAAATTACCCCTCTAATTTTTTTCGATAAAAGTTGAATACAAGGCCGTGTCAGTATAGTAGGCCATGATCATCCTTAAAGCTCTCAATGCAATTCGTTATGGATTTTTGGACTTCATAAGCAATGTATGTAACCTCTTTCAAAGTATTGTAATGACATTCTGATTTGCAATTTATCTGCAACATGGCGGCAGTCTTTTAATCTCGGTGTTCAGCCTCTTTCACTCCATGGCCTTTCAATGGATATTGTGGGAAAATATGGAAAATTCCATACTATCAAAAAATCCATTGGAATCAGCTGGAATTTCCTTTTCTTCTGATCCTTCTCTGTAGTGGTTGAGATCTGCTAAAGTCTCCTCTAAAATATTGTGGATTTCATAGAGTATCAAAATTTCAGTCTCAAAAATTTTGAGTACTAGCGCTATGTTCTTAAAAATATCCAATATACCAACCACTTTAAACAATTCCTTGGCTGATTGCAACTAATACAGTAGCTGGTTTTTATGATTAATTGCCATTCATGCTTCATCTTAGAAGGTATTTGTTCTATCAAAATGATCATTTCTGTTTTTGTAGGTAAGGGTTGATAGAGACATTAACAGAACTGTATCTATAATTATCCAATACTTTGTTGGAAACATATTTTTTTTTATCTCTGCTAATAAATATCCTTACAATGTGAAAATTGATTGGAAATCTAATCTCTAGCATTTCTATGTCAATGTCGATTTCTTCAAAAGCATCCAAAATTTGATTGAAAATTTTATTCGTGCTAATTTAATATCATTACCATTTTTCTACTGCTATCACCAACAATATTGCTAGTTTCTATAAATTTTACCAGAAATGTAATTTTAAATCTGAGTTCTTAGTCATGTTTCTTCAATATCGCTACCAATATCCTATCGTTACAGCTACTGATATTGCTGCCACTGTTTTAATTTTTATTGGAATTCTGGCCTACAGTATTTCCGTACTTCTGCTAATGTCTCAAGAATTACCTGTCACCAGTAATCCCAAGCACTTCTGTACCATTACCGAATTCTTGAGAATTATCAAAAGTGAATACAGTTACCCAAATTTTATTTGAAATTAGGCCTCTAGTATTTCGATAACACCACCCATATGATGACAATAAATCTCTCGCGATTCCTTACCAGTGCAGACATATTGTTGATTATCTGGCTCTACAATCTATACATCATACAAAATTTATCAATACATTTTCCATATTATAACCCATAGACCTTTCAGAATGATCGAAAATCTCTTGTAGAGTATTCAATACCTCTACAAAAAAAGAACAGTAAAAGGTAAGTTCAATTATGTGTTTCATATTTTATACAATTGGTGTACAAAAGAGTCTACTAGCAAAACTTCCAAGACAAAAGCTTGAATTTTACTTTTGTCTTTTTCTTTTTGTCTATTTGTCTTTTCTGATGTACTATGTACCTGAGAGCTATACAACTTTTAACAGAAGGCTTTCAAAATTTTTTTAACAAAAGATTTTATTCAAGGTAAAAAATAAATGCAAGGTTAAAAATAATTAATATATATTATGTGCAGCTTTTTTGAAAAACCAGCCTTGGCAAGTTCAATTTGTAGGCTACTAACTTTAAATATATTTTTTTTTGCTACTGTCTTTTATCTAAAGTATTTTATTTACGTTTATCTACGTTTATTTTTTATTTATCTACGTTTAATCTTGAGACAACAAAGTATAAACAACACACAAAATCTAATAATAACTCAGTAAATAATAATTAATAGTTGAATAAATTGCAGTTTTGCCTAAAGGTTTTCAAAAGATGCCTAAAGTAAATTGTGCAGTTTATGGATGCTCGAATAGCACATACCAACTTACTAAATGGAAAAGCGAGATGTGTTGATACTACTGCTAGTACTAATAATTCTGATTATATCACCAAAGGAGATTGCCCATTTTGTGAACCGCCATTCAAGCTTTTTTGCTTTCCTAGTGGACTTCGAAATAATGAGCATTGTCAAGCTTGGATTGCTGCTATTAATAGGAAAACTGTGACGAAAAATCAAATGCCAATAGAGTGGGTTTCTGCTAAAAGTGATAGAGTTTGCTCAAATCATTTTGCTGTAAATTCTGATAACAAAACATTGGATATGGCTGTGCCAAAACTTTATCTTGGTTATGGTAAAATAAAAAAAACATCAAGGCGACCTTTGTTCAAGCATCCTCTTCCAATGAAAAAAGCTACAAAGCATTCAAAATCACCAAACAAAGCTGATGATGATGAGGATGTATTTATTAGTAATCACTGTGATGATGATGATGATGATGATGATGATGATGATGATGATGATGATGATGATGATTACAATTTACAGGAGCGAGGGATAACTCCACTGAATTCTACATTTCAATCTCCCACAATAACATCGACAAATAATTCACATGTCTTAGATCATGGCTATTCATCAACTGCTGCTACACCTTCTTGTCATTCTTGTGAAGTAAAAAACGAATCAATAAAATCCCAAGTGTTAAAGATAAATGCATTGACCTCAGAGATTCAAAAATTAAATCGTCGAAAATGTGCAGAAACATTTAACAAAAATTTACCTGTATTTAGTTGGAGAAAGATCAAAACTGACAAGAAAATGAATTTTTATACTGGCATCAACACGATTGCAATATTTAACATTGTCTTTTCATTGATTGAACCGTATTTACCAAATGTCATTTACTGGAAAGGCCAATCTCATGCAAAAAATTTCAGTAAACTAAAAGCCAGACAATGGAAAGTTGCACGAAAACTTTCTCATCGTGACGAATTTTTGTTAACACTGATGCGATTACGTTTAGGCTTGCTTAATGAAGATATTGCTGATCGTTTTGGTATATCAACAGGCTATTCATCACATATTTTTTTTACGTGGATTAAAATTCTAAGTAAGCTCCTTGGAAAAACCTTAGTCAATTGGCTCCCAAGAGTCAATTCGTGACAATTTACCTGAAATATTTATAAGAGCCGGATACTCTAATTGCAGAGTTATTCTTAATTGTGCCGAAGTTTTTATTGACAGACCGATTTATTACAAGGGACTCGGGATTTTATGATTTATTGGAGAGAGGCGATGAGGTTATGGCTGATAAGCGATTCCAGATACAAGAAGATTTATTGCTGCATTTTTGTACTTTAGTTGCCCCTCCTAGGGCAAAAGTAAAAAGCCAAATGACAAAATCAGAGGTTCTAAAGACTAAAAAAGTTGCCAACCTCAGAATTCATGTAGAAAGGGCTATCAATAGGATAAAGTTCTTTCGAATATTGAAAAGTTCAATGCCCATTACGATGCTTCAGCATGCTGATGACATTATATACTTGTGCTGCCTTGTGCAATTTAAAGCAAAGACTAATACAAGAAAATAAACTAGAATCTTGAACAATTTTATTTTTGAGTGGCTATAAAGTTTTGTTCAGATATTAATTTAAGTTTTTGCTTATTGACATCCTTTTTGCTGATAACTGATTATTCTTTAGAATTGATTTTGGGGAGAAAAAAATAACTTTTTCAAGACATCTTTTTATAAACCTTTAGCTAGAAAAGGTCTCACGTACAAGCTTTTCTATAAAATACTTTTTGACATACATGTTTTTTTTTATAAGGTCATGTAAAATCCAACTCGAGCCTGGCTGTTTTTATTTTTTAGACCTAAAATAGGCTGAGATGTTCTTAAAGTGTTCTTATTTACTACTGTTTATTTATCAATATTGTTCTATGGAAAATAGTAGGTGTTGTTATTACTTTTTTATAATCTTGAGCCTCAATTTGTTCTTATCTTGTTCTAGCTTTTTGCTAAATTTGAGGCTTGTGTTCTTATGAAATTGTCCTTATAAAAAAGTGTGTACCACTCATTTTCTTTTATTTTTTGCTTTTGCCATTAATTCCCTTCTTGTATTATGTCTTGTTTTGTTTTTACACTTTTTAATAATTTTTATGGTGATATTAATTCAGTAAATTCACTGCCTGTTTTCATTATGTGCATTACTGTACTGTTTATTCCCAATTCAGTTCAATTATTTATGTATATAAAATTTATTCTACATAGTTGCATTATTTTGTATATTTTTCAATATAGCATATATACTTTGAGCTTCTATAATTTTTAATATTCAGGATAAGGTGTGTTTTTAAATTAAAAAAACTTTAACATTTTTCAATCGTTCTTTTAATTTGACACCATAAAATTTCCAATACCGAACTGTATTAATCAATAACAGTATTATTTCTCCTATGATTTTTACTATACATTACCATGATTCTGTCTGCACTCTTCCCAATATATTGAGTAATCCCAAAACACAACTCAAAAAAGAAAATGAGAAATGAGGCATTTAATATGGTACCCTTGAGATAAAAGTCACTGCGAAAAGGACTGACATGAGGATTCTTGAAAGTTTACACCACGCGAAATGACATAGGAAGCTGATTCCTGAAAGTTAAATTGAAGATTTTTGTAAACTTATTAATAAAAACTAATGTTCCAATTTAAAGGAAATTTAAGTTTGATGTAAACAAATTTCTGTTTTGAATATCAAAACTCCAAGAATATAGAGAAAAAAATTACTCAAAAACTGAAGATGGCAAAAGTTTATTCCATGCAAAATCCCTTTTTCCAGTCGCACAGGAAAATTTATTTCACGCAAATTATAGACTTAATCCCTAATTCACGAAAGTAAATCCCTTAAAATTTCATGTTATTTTTTTCTCGCAAAACTTTCTCCCAGCTTCCACAACATAGAAAAATTTCACGTTTCTTCAATCTTCGAAACTTTCTTCCCATACACGAAATTTTTCGACAGTGCAGTCAAGGAAATCTTAAAAGGAGTGGAGAATAATAAAAATGATTCGTGAACTCTAGTTGAATAACTAGTTTTCGTCAACCTCATATCCCAAACAAAAGCCCGTCTGGTTAATACACAAGCAATTTGGAATGAATATGGGTTAGTTGAAATACAGGCTAGACTAGCTCTAGTCTATTCTTGACAAAACACGGAAATGGGGAAACCGCTGATCAAAAGCACCACATATTTGCAACACGGGAGATGCTTTTTCCTTAGAATGAAATTTGTAAGAACAACTAGAGTCTAGGGCAAGACATGCATATTGTATTGTTTTTTATAGAACAAAAGCCCGTATGGTTAGCACAAAGCAAAAGAAGCTTTCGAAATCCCACTTTTATTTTTCATAGTTACCTTGTTTTGTTTTGATAATCGATTAGAATATCAACATGCAATAAATCTTATGTTTGCTCCCAAGTTACAGTTTCGCTGGAGATCAAAGCCACTAAATAAATATTACTTAATTAACCTATTTGATAATAATTATTCCAAGTAGATGAACTTAGAGCTAATTGATTAGAGTTTAAAAAAACCAATCCTTCAATTTAAAAATTGAAGAAACAGGGCAGAGTTAAATCTTAATTCAATCAGTATTTTTGAAGTAACCTGGGTTCACCTTTCAGTGAAAGGTTGTAAATGTTACCGTGGATTATAATTGCGAGTCTAGCCTCCTTTAGATTCTGAGAAAATAAGGTTCAATTTAAATTTGGAATACTATTTTATATGAAGTGGGATTGAAAGAATACAATTCATTAAATAGTTGACAAAACAAAATTTTTTAAAATCTTCAGAAAATGTTAATAACATATTTAGCAATCCACTCAAAATTACAATACATAGGAATGGTACATTCTCCTAAATTAAATAATCCTCAACTATGCAATTCTTCCTTGTAGAAATCTAGGGAAAAACTCAAACTTTAAATATTTTATCAAATTTAAGAAAATGAAGCAAGGTTCCTCAGGACAATGTAAAATCGATGAAAGGACTTCATTTTATTCTTCAGAAATTTTCTTCTGACAACATTAGGAACAAAATTCATATATTCACAAAACAGAAGCTAAATGCTAAAAAAATGAAACAGTGTAGAAATGAGTCTTCATCAAGTTTCTCCGTTCAAAAACAAACATTATATTGCTTAGACCCTGTGTAACAACCTTACTCTAGAAGTCACATCGGAAGTTGTCATTGGAAAAGAGCAATAAGGTTTGTTTTATAAAACAATAGCAATCATCAATAACTTCATTGGAGACTTGAATTGGAAAAGAAGCAAAGTATTTCAAACTGGCTTTGGAAAGAAAGAAAATGCAATCAATATTTTTAAGAAATAAATGAAGATTTAAAGGGATATAAGCAATGACCAAATAATCTTATTAATCTTATCTTAAGTTCAAGCTAAAAACGAAATTTCGTAATGGCATTTTCTTTTCAAAAAATGAAATAGGCATGATAAAACTATAGATAAACATATCTAAATAATATATCTAACATAACCTATGAGAATCAATCAACCACTTTAAAAAATCTTGTAAAAGTTGCTACTTCTTGTCAGAAGAAAAAGAATTTAGATAAAAATCTCTATAGTATTTTGAGAACGTATTTTTCATCGATATCCATGAAGTTTCGACACTGTCAATTTGATCGATTACAATGCCATGGGGGTGTCCACACAACAAAATAACAAGTCTTGTGACCGGTAACACCCATCTGGAGCATACATTGGGTATAATATTTATGGGATATTTTCAGATGTAAATTAGCAGCACTATCCTTTGACAAATAATTAAGGTTTGTTTCATCAGGTACTGTATAGTTGAGTATGGACACTTTATTTCAATACAAGCTTTATCGCAACAACTGCAATGCATAATACCATCAGGACTAGCTCCAATAAAAGGCATTTCACTGTCTAGAAATAAACCACATTCTGAAATTTTAAGATTTTTATGTTTCTCTTTCATAATTTCAACAAATGTATTCATAGCATTACTTTCCATATCTCGCCCATACTTTAATGCAGCAATATTAGGATTCACAAACGTCAATCAGGATATTTTCTGATTTAAAGCCCACATATTTACGTAACCGCCACCACCTATTTCAACCTTTTTCATGTTAGTGATAACTTCATGCAGTGGCGGCCTGGCAGGGGCGGCCAGGGGGCCATCCCTCCCCCCGCTCTACAATGTTTTGGGGGCGGCATATTGATAGGGGCGGAAAAGCATTTATTATGACAATTCAAAATGCAAAACTAAATTTATTGAAAACTGAGAGAAATCTCCCATTTCAAATAGATTCCTCTTCATAGAGAACCTTATATTTTCGAATTTATATTTTGAATTTTTTCATACAGAATTTTATCTTTTAAGAATTGAGTTAAAGGAACTAATGTAGTTCGTTAAAAAAAAGAGACTATTGAAAAAGGTGCTGAAAAAGGGGGGAAATTATTGAGATTTCAAATATTGTGCTTTAAGGAATGAATTAAGCAATGTCACCAGCCCAAACATTTAGGGGGGCTGAGAGGGCTGCAACCACCCAAACTATTTTGTCAAGCAAAGGTTAAAAAAGGTCATACAAAAGGTCTGTAACAGTTTTACACGATACATAAAAAGAAGTTGCAGCAGCAATATAGTATTAAAGTCCTGAATGTGATATGCCATTTTAGCCATTGTTGAGAATTAAATTTTACATTTTTTCTCTAGAATACTTTTGCCTAAGCCGTGATGACTACAGCACTCTACCTCAGCTAAAAACATTTTCTATGGGCCTGTAATTATGGTGTCCTGTGTAGATCATAGGGCTAGCTCTACAGAAAATCCAAATTATTTGAAAAGCTGTCAAAGTAAAAATGGCCGCGCAAAGATCTCCTAACGTTTATCTGCAAATATATTGGTAAATGGGATTTGAGTGGCCACGGCTTTGTCTGTTATTGTAATTTCGTTTTTAATTGTTGCTAAAGCATTATTGGTGGATTTCGAGGTCAAACCTCATTGTTGGGTCCATTGAGTGAAATTTTTTAACTTGCCTAGAAAGTAACCAAAATAAGAAGACCTTTACCGATATACACCTAAAAGGCGGCGGAGGAATCAATATCAGGAAGTATTGGAATCAATCCTCATCCCCTAACAAAGTAACTCCCTAACAAGTTCAACTTTTATCCCAAATATTTTTGTCCACGATTTTAGTCTCAAAAAAACGACTACCCCAATTTTTCAATTAACTTTTATTCCTGAAACTATGTCAATTGCCTTTTCAGCTTCAAAGAATAGACTATAGCTAGCGTAAGCATTTAATTCCATAAATTATATATCATGTAATTAACGACAAGAGTTTTCGCATATCCTGCAACTAAAAGAACTCTTTTGACCTGGCAAACCTTTTGCAAAACGGAGGGGGCGGCAAATGATCAAATGAATATAGGGCGGCAAAATTTAGGACTGGCCTCCTCTGCTATAACACTGCCAGGCCGCCACTGACTTCATGGGCCTTGCTAGCAGTAATAACACCTTTGCAAAAATCGTACCATAACTTGTTCTCAGATTGACCTCGTGTAAGTTTTTCAATTTTCATTATAACTGCAGGATCAATGACTTTCATGTTATCAAAAAAATTGGTCACTGACGTTAATGAAGTAAGAATTTTGTCAATACTAGAAATATCGCATACAGTTTGATCTTTATTTATCGTGATAATCTCCCTCACAAAATAATTTTGCGTTTTGTTAAAGCAGTAAATAAAATACTTGAAGGTGTAGCTTTCTCGAGAGCTGCAGCAAAGTCTGATATTGACAAAGGTTTTTTATCAGCATGCTGTAATGGATTGAATCGTCTCTTTGGAGATGATACAAAAAGTCTTTTCTTTTTCCCTCTTTCATTAAAATCTTCCCTGTTGAAACATAAGTCTTTTATTTGAGCTGGTTTTACTTCTTTGCGATTGGCTAACCATTCATTAGATGAGCTGGTACATGCAGGGTTTGTCCATCCCATTCGAACAGCTGCTTCGACACGATACATTCCTACAGCTACATGGTTACATGTCTCTCCCATTCCTGCCATACAGGTACAATGGCATGTTTGGATTTTTGAAGTTTTTTCCATTAAAATCCTAAATTTATGAAAAGGATCATTTATCGATTGTGACTTTCAACACTCACCTTTTAAAATACAAAATTTACTGCCAGTCAAATCGTGATACAACAAAGGCAGAAGCCATCCAGATTTATAATAACTGTATGCTTTATAGTTTTTATAATCATTATGGTCTTTACTTCCAAGCTCTGAAGGATGGAACTGTAAATAATTAAATATATCTGGATAGAGAAGTGTTGGCCAAAATGCCATGCCTTCTTTTTCGCTTTTCCAACCACCAGGTATTTTACATGGATCGGGTGTAGTTATACTATCGAATTTCAGTTTACTTTTATACTCATGAACAAGTTCTGCTGCAACTTCGACAGCTGTTTTTGTTGGCTGAACTCCATTTTCACTTGCAGCAAAGACTCGTGCTATCAGCTCGTTCTTACTACCACTAACCTTTAAACTGCGTATCCTCAAGTAATTTTTGAGTTCTTCAACCTTCATTTTTGCAATTAATTCGTAATTCATGGCTATTTATTTGACTTTTGTTGATAGAAGATAATTTTTATAAGCTGCTGATGTTTATATTTCATTGTCTCAAGTTAAAATGATGTCGCCATTTATTTTTTTTACCCCTCTAATTCGTTTCCAGGCCTCTTGTAAAAAAATTGAAAAGTTTTCCGTGAATTGGTGTATTCAAAAAAGTTCTACATGAATGTTTCTCCCAAGTACTTCTAGATTCTATCATTCCCAAAAGTGTATACAAATACTTTGGCCAAAAATTTTTGGGTCAAAAAAGTTTCTTTCTCAAAAGTTTCTCTTGTTAACCCTATTCAGCCCGGGATCTGGTGGGGGGGGGGGTCATTCAGCCCAGGAGGGGGGATAAATTTAGACTAGCCCCTTTTCTCGAGAACCAAACATGGTTGAACTTGAAATTTTGCATGTTAATAGAACAACATAAATACTTTCCAAAAATAAAAAAATAGAAATCATAAGTGCCACCATTTTGATGACGTCATCACTAATTTGTTCCCCGATCAGTAAATTTAGCTCTTTTCATATACCAAAGTAAAGGCTCGATTTCCAGGTCCCGTGATACTTTTAAATTTTCCTTTTTGTTTCAATATCATCATTATATGATGAATTTTATTGCAGACAATTATTGATCCGAAATTCAGCATGATTAGGCGGAAATTGGGGTGTTTTTCTGACTGATTTTCTGGTGTTTTGGAGTGGGGTAAATTGACCCTACCCCAATATCTTGGGAACCAAAAGCCCAAATTAGATAAAAATTGGTAACGGAATAGCCTTTAATATATACTTTCTAAAAATAAGAAATTAGCTGGAGGTGCCCGACTTGTGTTGACGTCATCATCTATTATTTTCTGCCTTTACGTGCCTGAAAAATAGCTAAAATGGGCCAAAATCGGGGAAATGAAGCCCCAAGAATTGAAAATCTTTTCTAAATTGCTATAAATCAGTCATGAACTTATCAAGGAACTGGAAAAATACTCAATTGCAGTTTGCTGCATTGAATTTGCTTGATTAAAACTAATTTAATATTTAACTAATAGGGTTAAATATGATAAGTATTTTAAGTAATTGATTAGAAACCCATAATTTTATCATTAACTGATCTGTATAGGGTGAAAACTAGGGTCCTATTTTCTGCGTTTCCACCATTTTCTCAATTGAAAAATAATATTCAATAAAAATGATATTTTTTATTAATAACTCTTGCACTATTTATTGAAACTGTGAAAATAACTTAAATCTCAAATATTTTCTAAAAAGCAGTGGGAAATCTTTATTAGTCAAGCAATTTTAGTACATTCTAATGCTTCTTTACTGTTTGAAATGTTTGGGTAAGGCTTTATATGTTTCAAATTTCCCAATGTAATTTGAAAATTGCTGAATTTTTAAAGCCTGGTTTACATACTGCTGTAATATTACTTTTCTAATTGCTGTGCTTCGTCTCAAATGTTTTTTTACCAAAAACAAGTACACAAATTCAGTGATGGAACATAAGGATTTAAGATAGTTGACTTGTCAGACTACTAAGCATTAAGCTCTGTAGAAAACTGGTTGTCCATATTAAGCTGAAGTAGTCCTAGAAATTTTGACACTAAATGAATAAAGTTGCTTATCTTTTAAAGACCTTGTACAAAAAGTCCCATAAAGTTTCAAGGAGGAAAACTGTGCATAGAAAATCGAACTTTCTTTTAATTTCTTGTTTGCTACTGATGAGAAAATGATATACAATCCTTTTAACCCTAAACTTCGGTAGTCCTATGTTCCAACACTGAAATTGTTCATGGTTACCTCATCATTTTTTATAGATAAAATGCAATATCCACACCATTTTGTCACAGAATCACAGAGATCTATGAAAACTGGTTCATTCAAGTTAAAATCTGTTGGAAATGAAAACATAGCTGCAGCTGCAGTATGGCTACAAATCAGTATTAAATGAGTAAATCAATGACCGTAAAAAGAACAATAAATATAGAGAGGATTCAAATTGGTTGTCAGAAGCTCAACATCAATTATCAGGCTATTTATGATTTGTCAATTATTTGTTATGTAATAAGCATAGTGTCATCTTTCCTTTTTATATCATTTTTCTTGTATATTATTCTGTAAAAATCATTAGGGTTTTAAATGAGAGAATCATAGAGTTTTCTTCCAAGATATTCAACATTTATCAACAGTTTATTTCTGATTATTTTGAGTTGGGAGACTTGAGAAAGATTTTACTATGTTCTCACTTTCAATTGACTGAA
The DNA here is from genome assembly GCA_025330745.1 of Cladonema radiatum. Classification (NCBI taxonomy): domain Eukaryota; kingdom Metazoa; phylum Cnidaria; class Hydrozoa; order Anthoathecata; family Cladonematidae; genus Cladonema; species Cladonema radiatum. The sequence continues at coordinate 606 of JANSTP010076786.1, read as the reverse complement.
AAATAGAAACATAAGAAAATAACAGCTTTAGAACGTAAAACTGCTCTCCACCACAAAGGTTTTTCCAAAAATCAGGCTTTAATCCTATCTAGATGATAGTTTTGTGATATAACTCCAGAACATCTAATATTTAGATGCCAAGCTTTGTATAAATTTAATGAAATTTTATTAGGAATGTCTTAAAAAAGACATTTGGGCACAAAAACTTGATCCTCCTTGTCTAGAAGTCATTACTCAGAACCACTCGTTCATTTTTCATTATTAAGTTTTTCCAATAATATATATCTTTGATTTCTGGGGAATGAAGCTGGACGCAAAATATGTTTTGCCTACAGTGCCAATATGATAATAATCACTTGATTTCATGTATTTGCCGCAAGGCAACGTTTTGAGGTAAACAAATTTTTGTCAATATTTTGGCTTCCTCTTGATTTCATATGGTTGTCTAGAGAAAATTGACGACGTCAGTACAAATATTGTTGCTTACATTTTGTCATAATTAGTTTTCCTACAACTTGGAAAGGTTTGAAAGTCAAATCTTCCTACGATTGTATCTTCAAAACTCAGGGGAGAGCTCAAATTGAACACCCCTCGCCCCTCTGGAAA
>JANSTP010076675.1:0-13748 GCA_025330745.1 Cladonema radiatum | reverse complement strand
GGGTAATCTAAGAAAAATTTACCTACGGAAATTTTTAAAAAGAAAGAAAGAAAGAAAATACATGGGTAATCTAAGAAAAATTTACCTACGGAAATTTTTAAAGAAAACACAGAGTTACTTGATCGTTAGGGGTAAGCTTTTATATACTTATCTGACCATTGGTTAACGTATTGCTAATAGCTCATCTATAAAAGTATGTTTTAAATATAAATTATTCCTATCAAAATTGGCAGAAGGTTTTAGAATTCAATTTTTTTTTACTCAAAGGTACGCACTTTTTTTCTTTATCTAAAATACCTGATTGTACAAACATTGTTATCATATGCCAATAAAAACCGATTTTGAACTTTAATTCTTCGTTATTCCTTTTTCTAAACAGGCCATACTACTCAGGGTAAAAATATGAACCAAGATACCTATTCGCTAAAGCATTTTCAGTGCCTTTTGAATGATATGAAACCTTCAATTCTATTAAAAAGAAGATAATACTTTTAACCAAGATATACTACTTTTGACAACAACTTTATGTATGCAGTAAAACAATTTTAGAAGTATGCTATTTCAGTTTTCACTATAAATTACAATACAATGATCCCGTCATTAAATTTTCAATAAATTATTATTACTTGAAGACTTTTGAAGTTGCAAACTGAACTTCTACAAGCACAATATTGCACAAGTACTTCGAGGATTACATATATCAGATGAGTTCATTCAAACGAATACCTTAGTTCGTTGCCAGTGGAACGTATGATGATCCTGCTAATTAAGTGCTCAAGTGCTTAAGTGCCAAATGCTTTATTGCCAAGTGCTTCATTGCTTAAGGTGCTTAAGTGCTAAAATATTAACAACACTAATTATTAACACCAAACACTTAAAGCACTTATTGAGCACTTAGAATATTTGTTGGTATTATTTATTAGTATTTATTAGATCCATACAATACACCTAAAGCACTTAGAGAAACAAATGCAAATAAAGGACTTGACGCTTTAGAGCACTTAAACACTTGAGTAAAAAAAAACTTAGACACTTGAGTATTTATGAGCACTTGAGCCCAAAAGCACTTAGCACTTAAACATTTAACTACTTAATCACTTGAGAACTTAAAAATTTAAACTCTTGCATTACCTAAGCACTGAAGCACTTTTGTAGTACTTTTAGTACATAAGAACTCGCAGCACTTTAAACACTTGAGCATTTGGAGTAAGTACTTAAAACACTGAATGAAGCAGGCTTAGAATGTGTATAGTGGCAAAAGAACCAACATAAATATCTAACCCAGAAAACAAGTAGCAGTAATTTACTTACATTGTGGTTACATTCAAATTCTCCACCACTGATTTCTTCACTTTCCACTGATGAATGAATTTGTTTGCAGATAAGCTCGATTGCTAAATGACATAGTTCGAAAACTAATAGAAAACGGTTTTTGTTTTTGCGACTAGTTTTTATAATTTAAATAAAGATTTATTTTAAATAAAGATTTATTAAGGCTCGTTCAATGTAAAATCAACAGTTCTCAAATTTTGCAAGATTTTCTCTTCATACTTTACTCTATTTAACACTGGCCTTTTTATGGATGCTAAAAGCCTGGAGGAGGTAAGGGGGAACTAACCCCCTCTTCTTTACTTTGGGTAGTTGTTAAGTTCTCATAATCCATTATTTCATTTGTTAAACGAAAAGCTTAAACATATAGTTACAAAACAGCCTCTGAACACAAATAGTATACAATACTAATATTTAGAATGTAGCAATAAATAAAAACTAAAGTATCACAATTACATAACATGAAAATAACACAGAAGCAAAAAAATATCATTGACTTACGGGTAGAAGTTGACAAGGTTATATAACAGTTTTCCTTTGGAATTTTCCTGTTCAGAATAAAGTAGATTTCATTTATTCCAAAAAAGTCTCCGTTCTACTTAGAAGTTACAAAAGTCAAATTCTTTGGTATTCTCAAAACCTGAAACCTTTGGCCAAAATTAAGTATTTGATAATACAGGGTGATCCAATAAAATGTACACATTTTTAAAGTCTTTTAACTTTTACTAGATTGAACATCAATTTTTCTGTATTATATATCTTAAAAAAAGCATAAAAATTTTGCTTTTTCTTTCTCAAAGCATTGTTTACATTGGTTGCTCACTTTTCTCAGTAATTTACAACATGTTCAGTTCAAGCTATTCAGCTAAGACTATATTCTGAAACACGAGCATTGAAGTTGTTGACGACTGTGCCCAGCATCTTTTGTGCAGCATGTAGGATCCGCATGATCTCACTGGTCTGTGACTGAGCTCTAATCCATCAAATTCCACGTGAGATGCCTGACAGAGTTCTAAAAAACGTTAATTTTCATGTTCCAACCGTAATTCCTAGCATAATATCTTGAACTGAACATGTTGTCAATTATTCAGCAAAATAAATAACTATAGTAAATAATATTTTGAAAAAGAAAAAACCATGTGAAATAACACTTTAATACCTTCGCAAAGTATAACATGCAGGAAATTTGATGTTCAAACTATATAATCAAAAAATAGAAAGGACTTCAAAATGTGTACATTTTATTGGACAACTCTATATTACTTTCGTTTGTTACCTTGTACCATCGCTATATGAAAACGTGTAGCATAGTCTGTTATATACAATATCATAACCAGGATCTGAATTTATGGTAATATCAAATGCCTCCCAATCGCCTCCATTTGAAAGCGGTTGTGCTGCATCGATCTCGCTTGTTGCAAATGTATCCACTTTTATAGCAGACACACTGAGTTGGGACGATTCATTTTGTATTCTTACATGGAAAGTGTCTCTAAAAAGAATTTTTATTTTCACCACAAAACGTTTTATTTTGTTATCAAAAATAAAAAAAATCAAGAAATGGTTTGCAAAAGAAACCTTTTTGCAATAAGTGCAGCAGTTACGTTAAACGCATACAAATGGGTTTAGAATGTTCATGAGTAAAGCGAGGGAGAAAACTCAAATAAATTCGAGTAAGCAAGTAATAGTTTCAAATATTGCATATCGAATAACCTGAAAAAACGTGGTTTAGTAAACTTCGAGTTATAAGTTACGAGTTACGAGTTGCGAGTTTATTAATTTAATGAGTTAAGAGCTCAAAAAGACGAGTTGTCAAACAATATCAACGAGTTGCAAGTTCAATTAAATCAACGAGTTGGTCTGGAAAAAGTACGAGTTTGTCTGGAAAAATTACGAATTGAAAATTATTTACGAGTTGCCAGTTAAAAATTTTTTTTTTGAATCTAATAATTTTTGTTAACTGCATGTTTTTGTAAGGAACTTTTGTAAGGAACTAAGAACCAGATACCAAAAATCATGGCGCATTAAAAATAAGAAAGAGTAAATATACTCTGTCGAAACATGCCTCCTCGTGACAGGAGTTTGAAAATATACATTAATTTCACTGGTTGGTTCATAAAAAACTGTACTAAATACAATTACCGTAAATCCTTTAATAAAGGATTTACTTTCCAAACTTTTTGGGTGGACGTTTATTGGAGGAGGCGTTTAATAGAGGATGGACGTTTATTAAAAACTAGTCTAGGTTGAATAAAAACTTAGACTAATAACTAGTAACCATTCTCCCAACTTGCCGAGTTGCGATTCGCTGAGATATCCGATTTCACGATATTCCCGCTTTTGCAGAAAAAAACTATTATTCTGTGTTCTGCTTCTGGAGAATGGACTAGATCTAGTCTAATGAAAAATTTGAAGAAAAAGTTTGCGAAGCTCGAATTGAAGCATCAAAAGAAGTTCCACTTTGAAGTTTTTTCTTCATTTTTGTTCCAGTAGTCTCTCTGATTAGCTGACATACTGGCGCAAAAAAATCTGTCCGCTAATTAGAGGTGTTAGCTTTTTAGAAAGTTAACTATTTTGGGGCTAATTTTCGTTGTGGAATAAAAGTTTTATTTGTAGTTTTATTTGTTTTATTTGAGGTTTTTGGGGAATATTGGATTTTTGCACACTTAGAAGAACAGATATACAAGCATTTTTTATTACAGCGCAAACACAAACGGAGGAGAATATGGTCTTAAAATTCCCGACAAATATCGCCTTCTTCAGAAGTCTGAAAGTCGTTGCTGAGAAAAAGTAGAGAAAGCCGAAAAAGAACTGAACGAACGTAATAGTAAATATTAAAAAGTTATAAAGTAATAAAAAAAGGAAGAAGTTTATAAACGAGAATTCTTTAAGCTTTATGAAAATCTTAAAGACTTTGAAAAATTTCTCGTGGTGTCCGCTAATTAGAAAAGACAAATCGCCAAAAAGGCCATAAGGTCAAAAAAAAATGTGTCCGCTAATTTGAGTGTCCGCTAATTGCTTGTCCACTTTTTTGAAAGTTTTTTACGAGAGTTTGACTAGAATTCGTCAGGTATAAAGAAATTTGTCCGTTAATTGGAGATGTTCGCTGAGTGTCCGCTAATTAGAGAGACTACTGTATTTTTTTTGTCTTTAGAATATTGATAAAAGAACATTGATGGGACTTTCTTTCTGTAATGGACCTTTCCTGCAATGACGTCTCTTTGATATTTTTGAATGTTTTTAAGTCTTTATCTCGCTACCATGTGAATACTTGCATATTACTGGCGAGAAAAGCGATTTCAAAACAAGAAAACGAGGTGGAGAGTTAAACAATCGGAAATATCAAAGTTACGTCATTGCGGGAAAGGTCCATTACAGGAAGAAAATCCCATCAAAGGATGGATGTTAATCGGAGAGAGCGCTTAACCCTATTCAGCCCGGGGTCCGGTGGGGGGGGGGGGTCATTCGGCCAGGGGAGGGGTAAATTTACCCTACCCCCTTTGCTCAAGAACCAAATGTCGGTTGAACTTGAAATTTTCCATGTTAATAGAACAACATAAATACTTTTCAAAAAAAAAACATCATAAGTGCCGCCATTTTGATGACGTCATCACTAATTTGTTCCCCGATCGGTAATTTTAGCTCTTTTCCTATGCCAAAGTAAAAGCTCGATTGCAAGGCCCCCTAATACTTTTAAACTTTAGTTTTTGTTTCAATATCATCATTATATGATGAATTTTATCGCAGGCAATTGTTGATCTGAAATTCAGCATGGTGTGCCGGACTTTTCCGACTCTGATTTTTCGGTATTCTGGATTGGGGAAAATTGACCCTACCCTAATATCTTGAGAATCAAAAGTCCAAATTGGATAAAAATTGGTATGATAATAGCCCTTCATATGTACTTTCCAAAAATAAAAAACTAGCCCCTGGGATTCGCAACCTGCGATGACGTCATCATTTATTGTTTTCTGCCTTTACGAGCCTGAAAAATAGCTAAAATGGGCCAATATCGGGGAAATTGAGCCCTAAGAAATGAAAATCTTATATAAAATTGCTATAAATCAGTCATGAACTTTTCAAGGAACTGGAAAAATACTCAATTACAGTTTGCTGCATTGAATTTGCTTTACTAGAACTGATTTTCTACGATTTTCGATCGAAGTCACCAAAAATCATGTTCATACGTATAGTACAACAGGCACTATCTAAAAACGTTTGTCAGGTAGGGTAAATTTACACCCACCCACCCGGGGCCGAATAGGGTTAAAAGAAGGTGGGCGTTTATTAGAAGATTTACGGTACGCATGTACGCCAAATAAAACTCTCTTTATTAAAAGCAATTAGAGAACAAATCATTTTTGAATAAATAGAGGACATTTCGCTAATTTTATTTTTTGATGTACTTCCCTTACGGGGCATGTTACGGTGGGCAATTGTCATAGGATAATACGTTTTTCAGAAGATTTTTAGACCAGCAGTTCATATGAACTTATCATACTTGAAAGAAAATTGCACCACGCGAACGTTCGTGACAATTTGCAGCACTGCGACCATGATGCGACTAGTAATAATTACGCTGCTAATAAAAACGAATCGGTAAAAACCGAAAAGAATTTAAAAAGGATGGGTTTCATAGACAGTCGACTCTCTCTATTTCGAATCTCTATTATTTGAATCATTCTGTTATTCTAAAAATTGTATTCTCCGCTGAAACCAGAACATTAGAGATTCATCATTTTCTAATTGTTTGAATAAAACTTGAGGTTCCCTTGAAGTTCGAATTACAGAGTGTAAAAGGGACGCTAATAACTTGACTTACTCCTTAAAAGTCTATAGTTATTGATCTATGTACTTTAAATTGCTTATAGTTCTGTTTTGTTCTAATTTTCTTTTATAATGACTATTGTCGGTATCGCCGTAGGTTCTGAGGTTTCTTTCATGAGGGGAATCTTTGGGAGCAATCTTATCAAGATATATGCAATGGACAATGTAATTTTCAAACACTATTTCAAATCTTAAATGTTGCTCGAGTTGCGGCCGACTTAAAAAGCACAATTACTTGGTAATATTAAAATGAGTTCTTGTAAATTGAATGTAATACTCAGGCTTCTTTAGCGAGTTTGGCTGACTCGTGTTAAAAAGGTTTCAGGTTAGTCACAACTATGTGAAGAAAGATTTTCTTCATCGTTAGTTACCACAATTTCCTGAAAAAAGTTAAAATCGTGAAATTTACAAATTTTTAACTCGCAAGATGTTTTTTCAACTCGTAAAACTAAAACAACTCGCACTTTTTATTTCCTAAATCGAACATTTTTGCATGTAGCTCATGAAAAATTCTGTATAACTCGCAACTCCCTATCCTTAACTCGTAATATAAGAAATTAACTCGTAACTCACCAACTCGCAACTCGTAACTCACAACTCGCAGATTACCAAATCATGAAAAAACATTAAAATAAACATTAATATCAAGATAACATGTTGCTAATTTGCATAAACTTACCTTTTGTTGTAAAACAACATTTTCAAATGCAAGCTTGAAGTTTGAGAAAATGGAGCAAACAAAATTCTTTACGAGAAAAAATGAATTTATTACTTTAACGAAAACAAACCTTACATTATCACTCCATTTACATCGGTTGACACAATCACTTGGAATTGTTTATCAGTTCCAGGTGTGAAAAATATACACGATGGTGATGTACTGGCAAATTTGCCAAATCCACTGCAATCTGGTCCTGTTGTTAAAAGTGTCAATTCAAGTAAGCTTTCAGCGTCTGGTTTAACAGTTGGATCATCAAATATGTTTGTAACTCGCAAACCAATTCTCCTCCTTGGGCTGTCAGCAGGAATAATAAGCAGGCCATCCTTTATTTGAAATGAGAGAAATCAGAAATTCATGAAAACCCGGAATAGATTATTTTCCAATTTGTCAAATAGAAATAGAAACTCACTGTTCCTCACACCCTGTGAGATCCTACACGGTGAATTTCATATTTCCAGTGAGGTTGAAATACTATCTGTTATTAGGTTAGGTATTTGAAGAATACCTAATTATACGGTACAAACTTATATTCTTTTTTGTAAAATTTTTAAAGTCTCTGATTTGACATGTATACCCAAATGAAAGTGGAAAAGTTTCTGCAAAACGTTTTAGGATAGTTTTAAATTAATAAAGTTTTAATTATTTCTCAAATAAAAATTATAATTACCAGGCGAAAAACAAAAATCATTACCCGGTGAGCCGGCGTCAAAATTTGATTTAAACGGTGAGAATTGGTGAAATAGGAGGGTATAGAAAGCAGAAAAAGCAACAAGATATTGAGGAATGGAAAATGTTAAAATGAAATACTACCTCCTCAAGTACAAAATCACCACCGTCCGGGTCGCAGAAGTCTAAAGAACATGTTTCTTCAAATTTCTCAAATTTAACTCTAATAGCTGATGTAACTGATGATTGATCAACTAGAAATAAAAAACAATAAATAATCATAACACATGATCAAAAGTTACCACAGCCACAGTTCTTGGAATCATTTGAAAACAAATATCAATTCTTCAACCTATATTATTTTGAATTCATACAGTCAAAAGAAGTTGTTGTCACTTGAGTAAACTTGGTTTAATATCCTTTCTAAAACTGACATTTGCCACCATCTTATTAAGAAACAATTTTAAAAATATTTAGACATTGAGACATTGTGTCTAGAACCTGCATAATGTGTTTAGCCAACTGTATTCAGCATTTGGTCCCGATGGAGTTCATTCAACCAAATGGGAAGTATATTTACCTTGTGCCTCTACCTCCCCAATCACAAGTGCAAATTAGATACTGTAAAACTTTATGCTAGTAGATTAACCTTTAAAGTTTCAATATATGAAAAAATTGCCCCTCATACTACCGCCATCTTGATGACGTCATTAGTCAATTATAGGTACTAGCAAAAATTCTAATGATAGAATATTTGGAAGTTTTCTCCAATATTAAAAATTTTCATTTAGAGTAAATTTAAATTTTCAACAACCTTTAGAGTAGTTGTTTGGAGCGCAAATATTTGTTGCCTCGGTCTTATATGACTCAGGTTTTCTCAAATTCCTAGAAAACACACAAAAACTTTGAACACATTTGCGCTAAATAAACAGTCAAAAACAACTACCAAAAATTTCTTTCAAATATCTTTATTCAAACAGAAGATATCAAAAAGGGTATATCGTAGCGCAGTTGGTAGCGCACCGGGCAGCGAATCCTAAGGTTCGTCGAATCTACCGATTGAACGAACCTGAAATCCTGAAACTAGGCATCTGATTATTTTTAATCAACATGTTCCTAAACCACATTTTAGCTAAACACCTTTTAATAAATTTTGTTGGAGATATTACAGTATTATCAAAATAAAAAAAATCGCCAAATGAACAAAAAAGAAAAAAAAAAAAAAAGAAAAAAGAAAAAAAAACAGAAAAAAAAAATTGCCAAATGAACTTTGCTGTCTTTGAAATAACTTGATGAGAGATTATAATGGCGGAACAATATTTCTCAATTCTCTATTCTAATCATCTCTACTTCCTGAGTTTTTTTCTCTCAATTCGAGGGGGGGGGGGCATATTGTGCCCCCGCCCCTCCCCGCAAATCAAAAACCACTATAGAAAGACCACTGAACCTTTACACACTTATTATTCAAGTTTTCGTGCCCACTTCCACATAATGTTCATAGTGATGACATAGATCAAATATTACGAAAAAATCTACCAGGTGGGGTGTATTGTTACCCCTTCTCCTATGTGAATAGACTGAAAATAAACCTTTTTGTTGCACAAAATCATCATAAAAAATTACAATACAGTATAAGGATCAAGTATCATATTTCTGATCTGGGCAAATCTCTAATTATAATGGGATTATTAAAAAAAGTTTAGGTCAAGATAACGTGGTTTAGATAAAAAGACATGAGGTTAACTTTACTAGGGTGGTGCTGGAATTAATAAAATAAAAACAGCATGCTCTGGTAGGGAAAACCGAAAGGAGATGGGAAACAATCTTATCATCGGAACCCTTATCGAGGAAAGTCTTCAAAAGCGCCACAGGCGCTGTGAACCAGAGAGCAGAATATCATTTATTCTTCGCAAAACGTTATCACGATAGTGCTTACAAGTCTTGAACAAAGTCTATCAGAGGAAACAAAGTTTCTTTCAACTGTTGCTTAGATACTAGTAACGTTTCACATTCTGCAAGACGTGGTTGTGCCTGTAGAATATACTTGTTTCCAATTGGTGAAAGGATTACTCAAAGCATAAATGATATCATTTTTCAGTAATGAAAATAATGGACTCACGAAGTTCGCTGAGCAGTACTGGGCATTCCAATTTCATGTGAACCTCCATGCTATCATCGTTTGTAAGAAATTGTGGAGAACCTAAAACCGTACCATCATTGGTATTTTTTGAAAGTACAATTGACCCTGCGAGCGCGTCAAAAAATCCATCGAATTCGAACCTGGAAAAATATTACAAAATCTAGAGAAGCAAATGAAGACGTACAACTCATATCGATCCCTAATTGACACTTGACACATTGACACTATAATGAATCAGTCTAGCTTAAGATAATAAGCAGGGCCGACGGAAGCGTTATTTTGGGTAACGAAGATGAGTTTTGAAATTCAAACTAACATCAGAAGTACCATAAAGCTTCAATTATAAGCGCCCGGCTTGAATAAGAACCCCTCTTTGATAAACCCTTATTCTTTAAAGACACTCACTCAGGCCCCGCGATACCGCGGGGCTAGGGGGGCTTTATCCTCCACAACATCTTTCCATATAACAAAAATAAAAATAGCACAATTTGAAAAATTTTTTTTAAAATGTGTTAAATTATTTCGCTACATTGAGTTCAAATAAAAATGTGTTATATGCACAAAATAATATAAACATATGAAGGAAAGAAGAAAATATTTGTTGTTGCCCGAGCTTTTTTATACATACAAAAGGGTCAATTATTTTGTGCACTAAGGTTTTCTGCGTCAATGACTTATTTACACTATTAACAGCTGTCCCTGGAACACCCCTGATTCAGTGGCCCGGTTTATCCCTGGATTGTTGTTGGCCCCGTGTATATTTAACTCAAATTTTGGAAGCCTGGACACCTCACAGGGCCACTGAGACAGAAGTGTCCAGTCGAGCGAAAGTTAATCCCCAATATTAAATTACTGTCTATGACACTTTTTGTTAGTTTTGCTACCAGTGCAATGGCAGAACATTCTTTCTCATTGATCTAAATGCAATTCTAAAAAAATTACTCAGTACATACAATCAATTTTCAAAATATTTTTGATAAAAATGCATCATAAATAATGGTATAGCCTGACATAAAATTAGCCCCCCTAGAAAAAAATTCGCATCGCGGGGCCTGTGACTTTTCTGACTGAGATAACAATCACTGGTCGGTTCACACCAGACGATAACGAAAAATAAGTGGCAATATTTTTGAAACGATAAATTTCTACCACTGGTGTGAACATATATATCGTCAAATATCGCCGTTTATCACCAAAATATCGTCATTTGTCGTCGACGATAAATATCAAATCATTTTGACATTTATCGCAAGTTATCACCCACCTCTCTATTGCTTTACAAATTATTCCACATGACATCAAAAAATGCCACCATGAAAATTAAAAACTCTCGATGGAAATATGAATTTTGAAAAAAATTAGGAGAGAAAAAAATGATGAGCAAGAAAAGTTATCCGCAGAAGTTACAATCATGGACAAAAACACTGTTGTAGACAATGAGTAAATTCTGCCAGTTTTTGGATTTTCCATTTTACATCAACGTGGATATTTTCAGACCAGAAGTTAGAAACCTCGAATTTTGGCGATTTCCCAATCATACCGCCTTAATGAGCTGAAAAACCACCCTAAAAGGGCGTTGGATGGTTTTCACCCTTTCACTGAAGGCTCAAGGCTCATATAGCTAAATCGCTGTCTAACAGGGTATCTAAAGTTCACACATCTTATCGCTTGTGTTGCCAATTTATGTAGGAAAGACTTGAATAAGTCTACAATATTTTGACCATGATTGTAGGTCGTGTGTATAGTGTGGACAAAGATTGAACAAAGTGTGAACAAGCTACAGGTGCAAACAAAATTTCCGTAAAATATCGCCCAAAAAATATTCAACCTAATATTAATTTAATATTGGGTTAAAAATTAAGAAGGTGCTAAGAATGTACTCTTCATAACGTTTTGAAAAAGTTAAGAATACTATATTTTAAGAATGGCTATGCACCACATTTGTAACTTATGGCATTGGTTTCGTTGAGATAAACCAGCTATGAATTATGGCATTTAAAAAAATTAGTTGCAGGGGAAACTAGTGGTGGTGGGTGGTGCCCCCCAGTGTCTATGACCCTGAGTAAGTATAAATATAAGAAACTTTTAAAGCTCTTTATATACAAAACTTACGAGCTGCCGCTATTATACGCAGAAGACCCAGAGAATGTTATTGCTGTTAAACGTTGGAGGCCAGAAGTGGGAGGTCCAAGTGACAAGCAGATGATTGTTAATAAACCAGTACTAATTCCGTCTACTTTAAAATCTATATAATCTTCTGTGCTTAAACCGGTTACAATATTATTGACTGTGCAAAATCCCGGATTCACATCTGCAACAATGAACCGACGTATCGATGGAATCTAAAAAGAAATAAAGAAATTGTATAAACCCATTACTTTTTTTTATATTGTAAGATGGATAAAAAGATTATTAATTAAACTGATTGAGTCAGTGGAGCCAGTTGAGTCCGTAGTCGGTGAGTCTGTAGAGTCCTTTCCTAGTCTGGCGAGTCAACTGGGTCATATCTGCCAGTTCACAGTGCGCCATTTACGATAGCGTTATATTCAAGAGGGGGTTTGCTTGTAAAGGTCTTCAAAAAAACAATTTTTCATGATTTAATTACCCGAGTTCCAATTAAGCAAGTGAGGAGAGTTGAAATTTAAAGAGTTAGAGCATTGAAGTGTCTCCATCACAAGAACAGTAATTGCTGAATTTCAACTATTATAGAACTTGTTGCATTCGTTTTTAATTTTGAATAATTTTAAAAAGAGTTCTTTTAGTATCTTTTTTCGAAAAAAGGATTTTGTTTCAATGACAAAAAAAAATCGGAAATGTATTTTTGTCTTTTCTTTGCACTTAGATATTGGTAAGATATTACGATCATATTGCATCATACTTTTTTCTCAACCTATCCTTTCCATGCTTGTTTGTGACAATCATATGTTCAACCTTAAAACGTCCCTTCTCCTAATTCTATAGATCAGTAGAAAAGGTTTTTGTTTTATCGTAGCGGATGCTGAGATGTTTTGAATTGAGTTTTAACGAGTTTTCTCGTTGCTATAGTAACAGGGTTAACCCTATTTCTCCTTATAGTGTTTTCGAAACTACTCTAAAACTAAAAGAGGTGTTACCATGACATTTTGCGAATTTGTATACAAATTATCAGGGAACATTGGTTTTCATGAAAAATATTTTTGGTGAATAGGCTCACGTTTGCAATGGCAATGCCCATTTTTGAGTCGTCATTTTCAGTGCGAAATCCTATTTTTGGGCTCAAATTACATGCAACTCCCAATTATCCAAATGTGCTTTGTTGTTGTAAGAAAATGGTGAAAACCACACGGAAAAACCTCTTTTGGTTCACTTTCAATTGCAACTCAAAGTTGAATCTCCGAATGAACAATTTTTGACGACCTGTCGGTGGAAAACCTATTGGTTAAATTTGGTACAAAAGTGTTCAGAATAAGTTGATCTACCTCTGTACAAAGTTTATTACCTTATCATTTGTGGCTCTCAAAATATGAAAGGGGAGGGGGACGGTCCCACCTTTGAGACAAGACCAGCGTGAATAGGGTTAAAAGATTTTGAACATGATCAAGTTTTTTCTAACATCTTACATCATTTTTTCAATGTATAAACGGTTTGTTTAGACTTTTGACATGTTGTACCGCTCTTTATATGCGATCCTTGCCTTCATATAGAAGGATGGAAATTCTTACTCCAACTTTTCTTTCCTCCGTATTGCCCCCAAAAGATTCTTAGTTTTTACTTGCCCCATTACTGACGGCAACAAAAACCGTTCCAACATGTTATCATTCATTATTATTATTATTATTATTATTATTATTATTATTATTATTATTTCTTTCTTTTAAATCGGTTTTTTACAATTAAAGTTATTTTCTAAAAAGAACTATTTACACTGATTGTATCGTATTTAACAAATAATATGTCACCCTATAATATAAAACTTGGATTGCAGATTTAAACGGGCTACACTAAATAGCACAATGACCCACAATGAGCCACAATGAGCCACAATGAGCCACAATGAGCCACAATGAGCCACAATGAGCCACAATG
>JANSTP010076674.1:0-24170 GCA_025330745.1 Cladonema radiatum | reverse complement strand
AAAAGTTCTAGTAGACTAGCAAAATCCCCCAAAAAGCTTCCTTAGCTACTATCATGGTCAAAATACTGTAGACTTTTCGAGTCTCTCCTGTATGAACTGACACCGCAAGTGATAAGATGTGTGAAATTTTGATATCCTGCTAGGCGATTCATCTACATGAGCCTTCAGCCTTGGGATCTTAGGTGAGGTGAAAAACATCCAACGCCCTTTTTAGGTGGTTTCCCAGCCCATTAGGGTGGTATGATTTGGAAATCGCCAAAATTCGAGTTTTCCAACTTTTTGTCTGAAAAAATCCACGTTGATGTAAAATGGAAAATCCAAATTACAATTTCCTGACCCTAGTCATAAAATTATCTGGCTTCTTCCAGGTTAGTTTCAACTTGTTGCTAGGTGGTTCTGGGTTTGTTCCAGATTTTCGTTCTGGGTTGTTCCGGGTCATTCTGGGTTGTTCCAGGTCGTTCTGGGCCGTTCTGGGTCGTTCCAGGTCGTTCTGGGTTGTTCTGGGTCGTTCTGGGTGATTCCAGTGATTACAGTAACCACAGGATCTTTGTATTTTTATAAGTTCTTTCGAATAAGAGAATAAAAAAATCGGCGGGAATGTCCCTTTAAACAGTCCTTGCATAAACTAGTCTAAAAATAAAAATTTAATATTACCTGTCCTCAAAAATGGTATTTCGCTAGCTTTTACCTATATGGCTAAACCCGATTCAAAATATGTACTGTATATGCTATTGCTTCTTTTGCAATTTCTTTGTTTCCAGATAGAGGTTTTTCGCTTTCTTAAAAGTATCTTGAAGAACATTTTCTGTTAGTTTTCCAAATTTTCAACAGCCTTCATCACTGCAAATATCAGGAAACTGTAAACGCTTCCCTTTGAATTATCTAGAATTTCTCAAAAACGTATTCGAGATGAGGTGTCTTATTAACACCCAAGAGGGGCAAGAATCCATAAAGCGCTTGACTGAGAAATTCAAAATGGCTTCTGGCCTAGAGAGGGGATGCCCCCTTGGACGTTTAAAAGAGCTATTACATTGGTCGTGCCCCGACTTAGGTGTGCAATTAGGCAAATCGTGACCCACTTGGGTGTAAATAAAAAGTATACTATATTGATTGGCAGAGCCGTTAAGGAAATGACGGAATCAATAATAACCTGGCTTCAAGCAATGTCAGCGGCTTCAAAGACATCCTTGAACACTAAAGCCTGTTTTCTATTCAAGTAAAATATCTGTATTCAAAGTTCCAAATAAGGGCTTATTGATAGAAAAAAATTGCTTTTTGAAAAATATATTGCTTCTTTTTTTCCACTACCAAAAAACAATATCTTGATTTTTTTTGCAAGGGGGTCACTTGAATCTGTAGAATGTTTATCAAAGAAAAAACATACATAAAAATTATGACAATGTAGCTAGATATTGTGGGTACCCCAAACTCAAAGCCTATGGAGGTTTTGATCCCTAACTTAGGAGATTTGGTCGTTATCATTGTAGATTAGCTGCTGCTTTTTTTAAAGCAAATTTTGGGAGATCTTAAGGGAAAACATATTTCAGACATATCCAGGTATTTCTTTGCAAAGAAAGTGTTGTTGATGGAAAGCCATCAGATTATAGGAGCGATTGCCTAATTTGCAGAATTGTCTTCCTCTCTTAGTATAGCTTTGCTTTGGAAGGAACACAATAGATATTCAAGGGCAACTCTTAATGAGTCTGATGCTGATGAAGACGGTTGGGTAAATGAGGCAAAGGATGATGAATTGATATTATCGCCGTTCCTTCAATTAACTTCTCCTGTGAATTCAAGTAGCAGAGTTGATAGTCATTTAAACTTAACAGACTTTATGCTGATTTTCGATGGTGTATTTGGCAAAATCGATAATGTTTTTTGGAATCAAAAATCTTAAAAAGTATTCCTTCAAAACCAGACCATGTCATAATAGCTACTGGGAAAACCAATATTCCAGGGTTTGAGTCTAGACTGTTCAACGCCAAAATAGAATAATCTAGACTATTGGAGATTAAAAAAGAGCAGTCTAGATTAGGAGGTGATACACTGAGTTAATATACTGAAAATTAACGCATAACAATTCAACCACGTCTGCAAAACCAAAAAAGTTGCTGACGGAAAATCATCCCTCTAAATTTTTTTCAACACAATTATTATTGACCTTATAATCTTTGTGTAGTTAAGGAAAATGTGGGAATTTTTTAATCGGTCCATAATTTGATTTTACATTTTTTATGGTAGCAAAAGATCTTGTGTTTATATGACAGTCTGTTTAAAGTTGTAAATCGTTTTTTAGCGATTTTCGAAAAAAAACGAAACATTACTGTCCAGGTAAAAGGTACTTTGTTCATTTACTTGCTATGTTTTTCATGATACCTGAGAGTGATGACTAGAATGGTGTTCCTGAAGGCATTTTATATCTTTCTTAGCCTAACGTTTTTGTGAATGGATGTTTGTTTTTGGGTATCTGACTAGCTATAGCTTAGTAGTTTTCCACAGAGCTATGTAGTTTAGCATAAACCTATGTATATTCTTTCGCTGTAGTTGGGGTTATTCCACGTTATTACTAGTTTCAGAAATTCAAGCAATCTGATTGGTTGAAAAAACAATGCTATTTCTTATATTATTCGAAAAACATTACAATGTTGATGGAAAACGATGCAACTTTTTAGAAACTATCAAAGAGTTGAAGATTTTACTTCCTTTCTAGGTTTTTCTGGTTTTGACGTCAAAGATGACGTCTAAGGAAAATATGCCGATATTACTAAAAATTTACAAAAAATTTCAACTGCAAAATAAACAAACAAAAGTTCTAACAAATAGAATATGTAAACAAACAAAATTTACAATAAAAACGATAAGGTTGGCTTCTTCAATTAGTTCCAACATTAAAAATGCGAAAAATCAAAATACAACTAAGGCAACAGGAAACTTGATGAGGATATAGATGGAAAGAGGTTAGAGGAAAATATTACTTGTTTGACAATGCTTGGTGGTTGATTGAAATCCATGTGTACATACTGTAAATTTGTTTCGAGTTTAATGTAAGGCTTATACGTACCAATAGGCATGTTAAAAGTAACATTCAAGAAGTTTGCCACAGTTTTGTTATTTTGCACCACAATGACAATGATAAGACAATGTAATCAGACAAACAGAACTACAGAGAAAAGGAATTTATGTTTGGCTGAAAAATTTGAAATAACTACAAAAAATGGAAGATAATATATTAAATTCATGTTCAAAACTTATTTCTATATGTAGACACATATATAAATTCATCCTCGCTCAATTTAAAGCATAGTTGCATTATATGACGTCACATTTTTGCACATTTTTTTAGGATACAATAATAAAATACCATACCATGCCATAATAAATCATCCTCAACTTACGAATCTGTAAGCATGAAACTTTGAGTTTTGAAGTAAAAAGAAAGTTACTATTTAACTCTATTTGGATTATTCAGCTTTATTGATATTCTTCAGTGTCGAGCATGATTGAACACTCGGAAGATTGCTCAAAAGGCCTTAACTCTGTCAAGATTGCCAGTTTAACATCTGCTCAACCTGATGGTTATCAATCGAATTGTTTTATCCCTAATGCATTTTGGGCCAAATGCCTGTGAACGCCCAAACAATAAAGAAAATAACCCAGCTTCTCAAAAATTTAGATGGCCCACCAGGGAGTAGTTGTAACAGCAGGATATATTTGATTAAACATTGATAACAAAAGAATAATCATTTCGGCTCCACCAAACAATAGGTTTATAAGAAAACTCCAAAAAACAGCTGAAGTATAACCATGGAACAATATACTAAAAAGGAATTGTACTTTTGTAACATGAATTCTTCAATGCCCTAATTATCTGCTTGATATTATTCCCCGTAACGACAATTGTCATAACATGCACAAGAAACAGGATTTTTGTTTCAATTATAGAATTGATAGTTTTAAATATTCTTTTTTTCCTAATTCATGTTCGGAATGGTCTAAACTTAGTACTGATATAAAGGATTCAAAGAATAACGCCATTTTTAAATAAAAACTTGTGTCGTTTATCCGACCAGTAAAAAAAAAAAATATTTAACGTTAACGACTCAGAGGGCCTAAAATATCTGACAAGACTGCGGGTGCATTTCAGTCATCTTAATGAGCATAAGTTTCCTCATGGGTTTTTAGATACTTTAAATCCGTTATGTAACTGCAGCCTGGAGATTGAAGACAATGAGCATTTTTCTCTGCGTTGCCACTATTTTCGTAGTCTTCGAGTTGGTTTTCTCAGTGATATATTTAACCTGCTTCTTTTTGGTGACCCACACTTATCTGATGATGCTAACAAATCTATTTTGGAAGCTTCTATTAAATTCATAATGGCTAGCAAAAGATTTTCAGTACCTTTGTGTTAAGGATTTATTCCAGTCTTTTGGATATTTGCTGTAGTTTTTCTTTCTGTGTACCTCTCCGGCATCCACTCCCTCTTCCTTACTTTTTCTCACTGTTTCTTTTTGAGAGAACATGATACTTATGGTTATGTTGTATTTATTTCTTGTCTCTTTTTTGGTTATCTTCTTTTAAAATACTTTTTATTTCCATTTTGCGACGTCCTATCTTGTAAAGTAGTAAATAATTTTATAGAAAAAAAAAAAGTCTACATAATAGAATTGCCGACTCAAAATTGCTAGTCTATAGGAATAAAGATGTGTGGATACGATCTGGTCCTTCTTACAACTTTTATTATAAAGATAAATATTTCTCGCACATATGGGTTGGGAACAACTATCAATCTCTACTCCTATATGCCAACTATTATTTAGAACGGTAAGTAATTATTTTGTAACCTTTTAGTTTTGGACTAATGGACTAATGACTGCAAGTCCCCCATCATAGTCCATAGTTCTAAGTCAGCTGTCTGATTATATCTGGTGTTTTTTCGGTCACAGATTCCATTCAAGAAGAAGACTTCTAAAAAATAGACTAGAGCTTAGTCTATAGAATTGGATGTTTTTGAAAAAGATCTTTTCAAAACCTTCAAGGTTTCAAGCAGATTTCAGTAGTAAGTCTGGCCTTGACCGAAGTCATATTCCATTTAAAATGTCTTCAAAATCAATTAAAAAAAGTGAGAAATCGGTGAAAAGTGAGAAATTTTTGCCTTAGTGTTGATATTTATTACCAAGGACTTTTTTTGCTACCAAAATTTTTTACCAGAAATATTTTTGTACCAACGAATTTCTTTACCCATATATTTGCTATATAATTCAATTATTTTTTTTACTTTTACAGTATTTTGCAGTTTGCAGTTTAGAGACACATCCAAGGTTTAATGATAAATGCAAATATTTTTTGTATGAGAAATAAATTCAATTCAGGTTTTCTCGCTAACAATAGTTTGGCTTAATTCATGTTTGCAAGTATTGAAAAAAAAACTGCATCACTTTTAATCGAGTTTGAAAATCATTTTCATTCTGTGCAATAACAAATGTTATTTAATTTTTATATTAAATAAAAGTGACAAATTATTAAATTAAAATATTAAAATAACAAAAAGTGACAAATTGTTGCCTTCATGCCAAGTATTCATTATGGACAATATTTTTGTAAGGAAGTTTTTCACCAACAAACTTTTTACCGATAAACTGTTTTAAGAAAGGAAAAAGAAAAAGAAAGAAAGAAAACAATACTATTGTAGGAAAATAGCAGTAAAAAGAGAAGAAAATGATAACATCAAAAGAAAAAATCAATTTTAAAATAATTTCTATTATTGAATATTTAAGGAGTAAATTCATTAAATCCAATTTTCCTTCTCTCAATTAGAACCCAACAAGGTTTTGAGCTTTCTCACTAATCTACATCTAACGTGCAGAACCGTCTATCATGTGTAAGCAATGACGCATTCATGCCTCCCAATACATATCGAACATTTTATTGATTACAGGTATAAAAATGTGCTGCAAAACTGCACCATTAGTATCTGACAGCACATATAACGCGTAACATTATCTTCCATAAAATACAACAAATCAGAATAAAACAAGAACACGCCTTCATACGCATCCTTCTAAAGTCTTTCAATTCTTTGGAAATGAGTTTTTACCTGTTTTTCACCTGGTTTTTTCTAACGTAGACGTGACTCGGCAGACGAAACTCGTAGATAACTTAACTACAAGCGACCGACTGGAACCATCTACAACACCAACAATTATAAAATGGATCACATAAGTTTGTAATTTTCATCTGAATACTACAGATGATTCTGACCTTCGAAGTTGTATATTCTTCCTTAAAGTCATTTTATTCCAACGTCGTTGACTCATTACAGCAGCCCACACAAGTCATAAAGTTATCCCAATTGTATTGAGATATTGATTTTTCATAAACTTGTTCTTGTGTGAACGTTATTTCTTTAAGAATAATTTGAAGAAAACACGTCTTAAAACACCTTTATTTAGTAGGTCTTTTTGTTATCAGAAAATTCCATTTTATATTTTATCTCCAACCTTTTTTATTCTCAAAGTGAGATTTGCAAAGAAAAAATAGCAATGGAGTTATAAAAAGAGGGAATTTTCTTTGGTAGGGCCAGAAGACTTCTTTTACTATTGTCTATCTCGTAATTTGACTTTTTTCTTATGTTTCCGAACCTTAACGTTTGTCGTGTGAAAGCTCAAAATATCCACGAAAATTATGCTGATAAAAATTTGCTCAATGGTTTATCGTAACTTTATGACTACTGTGAACCGACCTTACGAAGGCATTCTCGTAATACTCTCCTTGGTAAGTATAATATATTTGCCTTGGAAAGAATATGTTTTATCATATTTCTCCCATAATTTTTATCATGTTTTATCATGTTACCATACTTTTGTGGTTTCATCCCATAACTAATACTATTTCATATTTCTAAGAAGCAATTTCAGCTTTTGCTCTAACTTGACTATGCAATCATTGTTTTCATGAAGTTTAATTCAACAAACGTTCTCCATTTATATTTAATTAGACCTTTCTCATAGATTATTGGACGCATATAAATTGCATTTGTTTTCTAAAAGGATTTTTCGCATTGTATTTTTTTCACTTCTGTATTGAATTCCTTGCATTCTTCTTTCGTTTCGGAAGACAGCTGTTGTTACTGCGCCAGAGGGATATGAATGCAGTCTGTAATTTACCAAGGGATCGAATTGTATTAAATCAATTGAACCACTAAACTCGAAATACAAAGTATATATAATTAATATAAATTAAAATGAAAAATTGATTTTCAGTTTTGAACAAAAGAATATAAAACACTGCAAAATACTTGTAAACTTTCATCAAGTTTTTAGGTCCTGAAAATATTCAACTAAATTCCGAAATATAAACATCAACAATAGTAGACTCAGACTGAGAGAGGAGCATGCGCAAAGCAAAAAAAGGCTGGTCACAAAACGGCAAAGCATGACAAGACAAGAGTGTGAAGGCTCGAGCTGCTAGCTAGAAGAGCTGAAAGGTAGACAAAAAATAGATAGTACAGACAGAAAATATACGACCATATGGTCCAGTTCTGATTAAAATCTAAATTGTGGCATAATCATTAAAAATACCACAAAATACAAAGTATTAGTAAAATACTGACAGATAATTTGTAGATAAAAAATAATACAAAAATACTGAAAAATAACTCCTCCTGCAAAATACAAAAAAGGCCATAAAAGTACTGAGGCAAAGGCAAGAGAAAGTGTAACAGGAGAGCCAAAAACGCATGCATAAAATAACCTGTCAGATTCAAATCCTAAAATACACAAAATGTCAAAAAAATATGGAAATGTCAAAAAATATACAACAAACAACAGCAAAATATAGCTACACGAATTAGAAATAGAAAAATGAACTTACTAGTAAAATGTTAGGCAAGTTCCTAGCCTGTGCAGCTACAGTGAAAACTTAAAAAATGATTTCTTAACTTATAGAAATCCAAAAAATAGACTAACAAAGACTGAGTTGTACAAAAAGCTGATTCTGCAACTTAGCATAACAGCTCAAAATCTGTAACATATTATAAAAATTCTAGGAATACATACTGTTTTTATCAATTAAACAAATTCCTAAAACAATTGTTTAATATGTGAATAAATACTGTTATAATTACTGGACGCTTCAATTTTTAGAGCGATGCTGTTTTTTTCTAAATATATACTGCTGAAAAGATTAAATAACTACTCTCAGTTTTAGGGTACTATTGATGGCTAAAGTAAGCCTTTTTAGATAGCCTAGAAGGCAAATTTTTTTTGTTACCAAACCAAGTAGGACAATAAATTTTAGGCAGTTCGATTTTCGCAATTTTGGACAGTGTTATAAACATCCGGTATTTTCCCCTGTTGGTGAGATGACTGTCTAAAGATTCTTATTGTTTATAAGATACCAAACGTCAATTTTTCTCAAAATGTTTACTTGATCTCTGAATAATTCTGATTGAAAGTAAGTAGGATGAACTTCAATTCCCTTCAAAAGGCAAACGATGACAGGAGGTTTCTTATCTAAGTTCATAAAATACTGAGAATTACATAGAAAAGGAAAGGAACCTTACTGCTTTTTCACCTAACTCTCCTTTAATCTTCAAATTTTGTCTACTCATCTTGTTCATTTACTCTAAAAGGGCCTGATTTAACCTGAGTTAACTGGAATGTTATTATTACCAATTATCATTACTAAAGCTTTGAATTTACAGAAATCTTATCTCCTTGGGACAGAACAAGGGTAAATAGTCCAGTAGAATGAAACACTGCTTTTAAGAAGTCAAAAGGAAATTCTGATAAAGAGTATGCCTGCTTGAGATATAGAGCAACTATCAACAGAGGTAGCAGACTTTCGTATGGGTAGAGACGTAGGTCAATTTTGAAGAAAGACAAGCTACGAGAAAGTTTTAATTTTCCAACGTGTCGGATTGATCATGAAGACACAATAAGAGCTTCAATAACTTAAAATTTTTTCAATTAAAAAACAGAAGTGATTCCAATAAAGAGGAAAATTTTTGTCCATTATCATGATTAGGTGTTCCGGAAGATTAGATCACTGGTTCCTTTTAAATGTTAAGGAAAAATTCATGTCATAAGTTGTCACTGCCATATCCTCAGCCATAAAAGTTCTCCAAGTCAATACGCTTCTCAGAGTTACCCATAAATTTGTCATCCATGTTTTAAGTTAATCCAAAACATAGGAAGATAGATATTTGTTATGGGGAAACCTTAATCAGATAAATTACATTTCAGAAATATTGGTTGTCGGACGAAGGATACCCCGATGGGTTTTGTCTAACATACAAAACTTTTTTGTTGGACAGATGATATATCGGAAAGGCAGGTGTTGCACAAGTGTGCACCTCCCAAGACAGACGAAGCTAGGACCTGGAATCTAAAATATGCATTTAGATTGCAATAAAGGCCAATGACCTTGATGAGTTTTGGAATTCTTTCAAAGAAACATACCCGTAATCACTAAGCCTAAAACGTGAACATCAAGGAAATTTAGCTTGGCGTAGCCAAGCTGTTTTTTTTCACAACACTACATTTAAAAACAACGATGAAAAACAGCTTCAGGAATCCCAGAGCAAACATTCTATTCTCCTTTTGTTTACTTTAAAAACTAATCAGATTTTTCATAATGAGGAGTCATCATAAGGAGTTTTCCGATTACATAATTTATCAGCCAATTAGAATGCTTACCTTGGATTT
This sequence comes from Cladonema radiatum, assembly GCA_025330745.1. Lineage (NCBI taxonomy): Eukaryota > Metazoa > Cnidaria > Hydrozoa > Anthoathecata > Cladonematidae > Cladonema > Cladonema radiatum. The sequence goes on along the minus strand of JANSTP010076674.1, from coordinate 14,466 downwards.
CTTTGGCAAACATGATAGCGGTTTTTCTTCTGGAATTCACTAAACCTTTTCTCTCTCTTGATGTTATATTTTGAATCGAATTTCGAACGTACGTTCTCAGTAAAGAGAAAAGAGTTTAGCTACGCTAGACTACATGGAAGTTATGCTACATTCTGGGAATTGGAAATCTTTGTAGAGAATGGAAAATTAAGACTTTCTGACAAACGTGATGACTTACCCTTTTCTATTGTTAGAATGCCTGTTCTAACAGGAAACATTATCCTGCAAATTTTCAGTTGTTCTCTACGATATAAAGAATTTTTATTCAAAATTCTCTCACTTTTCAAACATATGCTTAATCAAGGTGCCTTGATAGGAAAGCTTCTAAAACAAGTAGGAAAGGCCTTTTCAGTCACTCTGAGGCTTTTTAGTCTTTTGGAATGTCTTATACTGAAATTGAAAGTAATATTGCTGACAATCTAACTTGAAATGCTGTTTTTGATTCTTCTTTTTTCTATTCATTTTTGCTTTTTTTCCCCTGCCCCCAATTTTCTTCTTATTATTACTATTTCATTTTGTTTTACTTGTTTTTTGCACTTGTGGGTTTTGTATCTGTAGTGTTTTATGGTCTATTTTTTCTGTAGTTCTTGTGTTTTTGTGATGCTATTATGTGCCTATTATCTGAATCTGGCGGATGCCATTGATGGAGCAGGTGATGCTTACTTGTCCGGAACACCTGATCACAATACTGATGAAAATGCTCTACAGCCAGCTGGGTGTTTGATTCAGTCCAGATAGTGATAATGGTAGGTATTCTTTACGTGGCCAATCTATTTGTGTTTATGTTGTTTATTGTCTTGTTGTTTTGAATTGTGTATTTCAACTTATGGAATTGTAACATGGTTGCAGACATGGTCTGTTGTTGCGTAAAATAGATTGCAGCTACTTTAGACAGTGAGAACAACATACATTCAGTTCTAATAATAGTATTATTTTATAATATTATAATAGTAGTAAGAGTATTTATTTTTTGGTTTTTATTTGCTTGTTTTTGTTTAGTTAGTGTTGTTTTTGTTGTTGTCCTTGTTATCGCTTCGTTTTCTTTAGTCCTTTTTATGTTTTTATCTTTCTTTTCGTTACCACTGCGCTTGCATTTTTCTTTATCTATACATTGTATATTTAGTCGCAAAATTACAATTATCTATTGATATTTTTTTTCTTTAATATGTAGGTGTTTAATTTGTTTTGTTTCATAGTTTTTTTTATTTTTTAGTTCAAATTTAATTTCATCTACCTTTGAAGGTTAGGCTTCATACTATATATAGTAAATGTTAATATATAATGCAAAGCAAGAAAAAGGAAATCATAAAAGACTAAAATCATGAGCAACCTTGATATCTACAAAGATATCTCTTTAATTAAGCAATGCTTTGAAAAAGAATATTTTGCAACAAAACCAAAAAATACTGAAACACAAAGAATAACAAGACTGGCATAATGTGCGATGAGATGAGTTACTTTCGACTCCTCATTCAAGACTAACCACACATTGAGGAAGGTGGAGTCATCCATATCCATCCTCGTTATCTATATGCCCATGCATTTGTATCAAATATAAATATTGAAGAATTTTTAAGCAACCCTGAAACAATCCCTTGCGATTGTTCAAGCTCTGAATTTAAGGATAGCGATCATAATCATGTTGTAACGGGAGACCTTGCAATTATTGATAATAATAAACTACGAAAACTACTGGGTAGGGGACCTAAACTTAGAGAAAATCAGGATAAAGATTTTAGTAAAGCCAAAAACCTATAGTGCAAGGACTTAGGGACTATGTGAATGGTTGGTGTGGTAGGCAGGGAATCACTACTGACGGTCTTTCAGAAGGGTGTCAGATACTTAATGGGAAAATTGAAACAAAAGTAGCAACCCTAAAGGCAAATGTCATCAAAAAGAAAACAGACTTATCGCTAATGTCTCCGCATGTCAAATTAGCTCTTGATAATTTACATGAAAAGTAGATACTTACTCCAATCAATAAAGCAAGTGGAAATATATCATTTGCAAACGCTATTATGCCACTATTTTAGTCAAAGAACTTGGTCTGGAGAAAAAAAAAAACAATAGCGATGCTTACCTAAAGATCAGTAATAAAAACGCAGAAAATGTTGATAAAAGAAATCTGGGTGATTTGGAGAACAAATTTGGTATCACAAATACTGATACTAAACATTATAGTCTCCCTAAGATTTATTGGATTCGTAAAAAGCATGAAAATCCCTCCAAAGCAAGATTTATTATTGCATCTACTAAATGTTCCCTTAAAGTACTATCTAAGGCCATTGCTTCAATATTTAGTTTGTTTTCAAAACAAATTGAATCATATAGCTATAAATGTCAATATTTCTCTGGTGTAAAAGGGTTTTGGGTAGTCCAAGATAACAAAAAAGTTATTAGATCTTTAAATAAAATAAATTCAAGGAGAAAATCTGGGGACAGCTGTTACAACCTATATGTGCAACAGGGAAAATCATCTAGCTTTGCACCAATGAAATCAGGGTGACATAAAATCGCTGTTGTCTTTGGAAGCATTTTTTCCTACAACTGAGTGTATTTTTATGAAGCGGATTTATCAGACGTTGGTAGCGGAAGATTATTCATCAACTGAGCTTCTGTTTTCTTGCTTAACGATAAGTTAAAGCCACAAAAAGTTTTGACCGTCAGATCGTTGAAAGTAGAAACTTTTCTTTCACAAACACTTTTCCTTAATTTATTCAACATTGTGTAAAGTATATCACCTGAATCATAATATAAGATCGCTTCTCTCAACCATATTTTGTTGTCCGCTGTTGGAACGGTTTTTTTGGACATTGTGAAAGGTATTTAAAACTTCAACAGTTATATCCGGATTGAAGTTTTTCAGTATTCCAATGACTTTAGGTTCATTTTCCCCAGTTTTAACAGTTACATCAATAAACGAATTCCCTACTTTGCTAATGTTTGCATTGATGGATATAATGTAGCCATGAATTTCTGTAAGAAAAAAAATTGATCATCTTATAGACTCTTTTCAGTGGTGGTATTGGCGAAATTATACTGGAGGAATCGAATTCTGTTAAATATAGAATTCAAAAGCTACTGCAATGTTTTGTTTAAAAAAATGCGGGGTCAAAGTTCGTATCATTTGTACAATATATTGTGTTTATATGCTTACCAGCAATATTAGAAGCAACTGGTGATGCATGGCCTACTATACTGACACGGCCAGATATTCTACTTTTTTTGAAAAAAATTAGAGGGGTAACATTTTTTCAAAACTAAAAAGATAAGGTTTCCGGGAACACACGTTAATGTTATTCGATATATAAACGGCATCAATTTACTTATGGTGAAGATTGCCAGAAAACGCCATATCTTCTGTTTTATTGTTAGGTTTTAAAATTTGAATGCAAATATCTGAGGAAGAGGATGTCGAAGCTTGCTTAGAAATCTTTTTTAAAGTACAACTAGAAGATTTTTATGCTCCTTAGGAAAGAACAGACTTCGGTGAATTGTTAATGGAAAAGAATAAGTTTGCAGTGTGGTTATATCTAGCTAACTAAACTTATGTCTGATTTAGAATTTGTTTGGTTTCCTAGCCCTGAGCCTGTGTTAGCTAGCAAGATTTTATGTTGTTCAGTTAAGTAAACACTGTTTACAAGTAAGGTTAGTTGCAGATTCAACAGAATAAAGAGTCAGAGTTCTTACGTAGAATATCATTTTGCGTGATATGGATTACCTATATAATGCCTCGCTAGGTAGTGCGATTTGAGAGTGAGTAGGAGACCAACAATTTAGAAAAATGGAGCAGAGCAAGTGCAGCTGGCAGGCGACTCAATTATTGGAATAATAATTGTTGAAATCATATCTCCCGGGTTTCCGGATAATCGTCAGGGAAATAGGGTTTTTCTGGAATTGGGCCAAAACTTGGCTTCACCATGGCTCAAAAGGGCCGTTGCCATGGCAATTGAGGGCATGGTCACAAAAAAAAATTTTTCACTGAAATGTTGCCAGATAGGTTTTACTAAAAGTCATAAATATTTACGGTGTTTCAAGTTACAGGTGTTGTGGCAGAACCTGACCACCCCCCTCTCGGCATATATAGGCTTAACTTGAGTTTTTAGCTCTAATTTTTAACTAGGGTTTTCCGAACCTCACTAAAAACAACAATTTCGGCACGAAAAAGTTGAACGACTTGATATAGTCTAATTTAGAAGCAAAAATGAACTCCACTTCTTTATTTAGTCGTTTTACATTACGGAATATAGCTTCAACAGCTGTATCATGCTAAAAAAAATTAGTAAACGCCTCCTTCATTACTTGTGAGGGAAGTTTTTTATTCTATTTAAGAGAACTCATAATTGAAAAGTTAACAGGTATCTGTTACAAACAATATTAGCTTTAGATGAAAAATAACGTCATCATCAGAGCTTTTATTGATAAGTGGTTGTAAATAAATACAATTCAAGTGCATCAAACATATCAGGGTGAGTTTCTCAGAGAATGGTAACGCAGATATTGGTGAGGATTTTATCGAATTAAAAAGGTTTGTTTTTATAAATGCTTTAATGATTAAACCATACGGAATTTAATGATAGATAAAATGGATTTTGTCGAAATATCTACACAAGCAAAAACACAATATATTTGTGTGGAGAAGAGAGGAATGATATGATTAAATAATTCTCAACAGAATGTTCCTCAATTTTAGGCTTAGTTATTTTTCACGTTGTTAAAAAATCGTGTCAAGAAAAAACATAAACTAAATCAACGAACAGAGTAATGAAACGAACAACAACAAACTATTTTACAATTATTTCAAAAGCATTTTCAATTTTATTTAAAATTTATAATAACATCGTTTTTAGTAAAACGTTTTATCGTTTTGTTTTCAATTTTCATAAACTCTTGGAGGTAAGAACATTCATTTATTTACATTATTATTTTTGTAAATTTATTGCTAGTTCTCAACGAGTATAAACCTACATTTTCGCGAAGTAGTATTAAACCCAAAGTCAAAACCTAATCTTGTTGGAGCTATCCTTATTTCCACCAATACCTTGAGCATGATTTAGCAATGCTTGTCTTATTGAGACTTGTGTTATCTCATTTTAGATTCGTGTTGATTCGTGTGGCACTCATGTTGTCTCGCGTTACACTCGTGTTGGCTCATGCTACACTCATGTTGTCTTGTGTTACACTCGTGTTGTCTCGTGTTACAGTCAATATTGTCTCGTGTTAACTTGTGTTGACTCGTGTTTAGACTCATCTAGATATTTAGACTACATCGATAAAATGATCTAAATGTTTTATTATTTAAGAAATGTGTAATACTCCGAAAAAAGAGAGAGTACAATTGGTTATGTACAAATGGTTTCTCCAAAGAAAAAATTGCGGAAACGGGCTACTTATTACAATTTTTATGCTCAAACGGACGAAAATACCACTACCAAAACTATCGGGTACAGCAACAATTCGTATGAAAAGTTAAAAAGTTTAGAAGCTGTTCAATCCCCCGTGAAGATTGGCACCAATCGATAATCAAAAGAAGATGCATTATTATTTGGCGATAATTGGGGAGTCTATCAATTAAACCATCGGGAGGAAGGCTTTGAGTACAACGAAAATTTGAAAGAAAAAATTGACAACAAATTTGTTTGTCGAAAACCAAATTTTTTCAAAAATTAAGATTTAAAATGAATGGAACCAAACTGCCATGATTTTATTTCGGTTCATGCAACACTTTCAATGGGCAAAGATGCCCTGAAAACTGTACAGACAAGATTCGGTCCTGTTGAAATAAAAGAAGATTGTTTATTAGAAGACAAAACAGGGACAATAAGTTGTCGATTGTGGAAGGACATGTTTTCTAAATTAACATCTGGTAGAACATACAAATTAACGCATTTGTTGTTAAAACAGTTCAAAGGAGAAAGCTACCTCGTTTCTTCTAGAGAAACTACACAGGAAGAGATCACTCAAGAAGTTCTTAAAATCGAGGGAGCATTTATTGTTAGTAATAGCAACACTTCAATCAGAGTCAATGAATTCTTAACAGTACATATGTTTCAAAATACTTCTCTGGTAAGTCATGTGAAAAAAAATAAATCACGTAAGTTTGAAAGACAGTCCAATTAAATGTGAGCATTGCCTGAGCTGTTCAAAGGTCACTGTTATTGTTACTTTTACCTGTTACTGTAACGGCAGAATTACTATTTATGCACGAGGAAGAGGAGTCATGGTGTGTCATTTTCAACGACGTTATTTCAGGAATATTCAAGACCAAAGATCTATCGGAAGCAGAGATTGGCGGTAAACTTCTTGATTTAGCTAACTTTGAACTCGTATTGAACAAAAATTCCTAAAAAGTTATTAGTCTATCTAATAGCAGTTCTTAACCCAATTAAGGTCGGGAAGCTATTAGAACTTCTTAACTACTAATCCAATTACGATAAAACTTGGTACATTATTATAACAACTCTTTGAGAACATTTTGGTACCATTTTGGTTTCATGACGTCATCGATTTGTGATGACGTCATCATTTTTCGAAGAGCACCAATGAAAATTTACCAAAATTTTATCCAAAAATGTCCACATTTTGATAATCCATACCTCAAGGAAAAAAAAAAGTTTTTTAATGCAGTTTTCAGCAAATATCTATTGATTCTAAGTACTTTCAAGAGGCGCTCAAAAATTTCAGATATTTGGTTCAGATGGCCTTACCGATGGTCAAAAAGGGCATGGCCACGCCCAGCATGGGTGTACTCACTCAATTTTTTTTTACCAAAATGTTTCTATATAATATCTAGGAAAAGTCATAAAGTTTCTTTGCATCTTCCTTTGTAGTTGCTAAGTTATTAGCGATAATATGGCAAACTAGCGGAATCCCCCCCCGCCCCCCCCCCCCGGTCTGAATAGGGTTAAATAATGATTTTTGTGTGAAGCAATTTTTACGTTTCGAAAAAAATTTGACCGTTTGTTAAATATGGTTCCTTAAAAGTTGCCGTTAATAGTTTTTGAAATTTTGTCATTCATTTTTTAATAGTTTCCTAAATAGAGATATGATATCAAGTCATAATTTTGATTTTAATTTTGAGATGTGTTGAGCAGATCTTTCAAATTTTAATCATCAGTTATATTTTAAATTTTATTGATTTTTGGAAGCTGTTTAAATTTGATGATTTTATGTTTATCTTATGTTTATGTAGTTAGTAAGTTCTACCCAAGTTTTGTTGCTTTTACATATTTTTTTATTTGATAAATATTTTTGTGTTATTATTTGAAACCATGGCCATGATTTGAGCGACGAGAAAATTATATTTGTTTTTGAAATTCTGAAGTTAGTGTTTTTTAGACTTAGTTTGTATGATAAATAATTTTGGTCTTTAATGGAAAAATATTTTGAGTGAATGATTTTTTTTGTTCAGATTTTCAAAGTTATTGAATCTCCCAAGTTTTGAATGTGAGCAGTTTCATAAACGCAAGTTACATAATGAGTTATGTTTTGTTTCATTTTTGTTGTATTTGCTTAATTTCAATATATATCAACGATATGAAACTACAAGTATTTCCTTACACCTGCATATTCCGCCACAAGGCTAGTCGATAAATATAACTTGATACACCGCGAAAGTTTATGACTATTAGCAAAAATTATTTGGCCTTTTTTTTGTAAAAAAAAAGAATTTGGTAACTTCACTTACAATTGCCTTAGCAACGGCCCTTTTTAGCAGTGGTAAAGCAAAATTTTGGCCCATCTATAGAGAAAACTGGATTTTCAGGATCATTTTACGGAAGCCCTGAAGAGCCTTTTAGATTTGTAAATGTTTGGTCGAAACCGCATGAAAAAAGCTTTTGCATAGCCGGAGAACCGGGTTCAAAGTTTTGGCCTATTTTGGTCGGTTTTCAGGAGCCTTTGTTGGGCAAACGATGGTTAAACTCCACCTTCCGTCAATAACTCAAAACCTACAACAAAGACTATACAACTTTACACAATATTAGTTTTACTGGTTATGACGACATTGTTTCTTCGACTGATGTGATGAAAATTAGCCAATTATTCACCAAACTTCGAGAATGATTCTCAAGAACCACATAAGATTTTTTGACACAGTTTTCATCAAACAGGGCTTTCAGAAAAACCTCCGGGAAAATTTTTTCCTGAAAATAGACTAAAAATTGGTAAAATCATTGGTCATATAATATTGGGCGCTTGGTTAAACCGTTTTCGTTTCAAATGTTGAAAGATAATTACAAATACTAATACATAACGTTTCAGTGTTTTTTTGAAGTTCACTTTTTACAATTTGTGATTGTTTCTTGTCAGGGTGATTTGCTCAAAAGTATTTGTTAGACGACTCTAATCAACTTTGCTTAAAAAGAGATGAAGTTTACGAATGGGCACGTTTCTGGAAAGGACCTGTAATTATCATGGGCATGGATATAAAAAAGTGTACCTTTCATAGTTCTTTCGTATTTTTTAAGTATATTAACTTTCTGTTCACAAGGATATTCGAAGGATATTAAAAAGCTGTTAATATTTTGAGACATCCCAGACAGGGAAGTAAAGTGCCTTATCAATTCAGGGACAAGATAAATAATAAATAGAGAATAATAAAGTTTGATGATTTAAGATTTGTAATATATTTTGATTTTTGTTCACAGAAGTTCATATATAAAAAGTAATAATTCGTTCAGCTTCAAAGTTCGTAATTCATATTATCTTCTACGTTCGATTAAACAATTAAAGCAATCATGATATCATTATCACCATCAAGTTTTGCTAAAAAAAAGTCATAAAAAATGAATTTTAGTGAAAAGTTAAAAGTTGAGTTGAAACTTAGGCTTCTTCAAACGTAATAATTCTCTGAAGTATTCCTTACTGATTTTTTTTTTTTTTTTTTTTGGAATTACATTCATTTTCTGTGAATCAGGTCTGCTGAAAATATTTACACGAAGAAATTACATATCACTGGGCGTAGTTTCAATCTTGATACAAATATTAATGTTTTCTGCTTATTTGATTGAAAATTCATTTTTCATGTTACTGTAATGAAAAGCTTTTATTTGGGAATCATTTTATTTTTGTCGAGTTACAGGTAGAGAGATTAAAATGTTTCCAGAACTAAATAATCCGCCAGGGATTGCTTTTTATTAATAATGTTGGTGTTCAGTAAAGCGTGCTTGTCAGAAATCAAAAACTTCTGTGGAGAAGTGAGTTCAAATTTTTCGAAAATTCTCAACAAGACTTTTCTATGGAAATATCGTGGAATCATTTTTTTAGAAAATCTATTTAAAAAATTACTTTGTTAGTTTCTATCACAACACAGTCCTTGAATTGAATCATAGTTTCATCCCCCCTCTTAAAAGGGGGGGGGTCTGACTTTTTGAAATTTTAGAAATAGGGGGGTAAAAAATAAACCCTCTAGAAATAGGGGGGTTCTCCCAGAAAGGTGGGAGTTTATCACTTTATATTAACATGCTTCTCTTTCTCATAGTATTTTTTCATAGTACCTTTATATATTTCTTTTTACAAAGACATTGGCACATTTTGTGTACAGATGGCCCAGTATACATGAAAAAATAGCTTCTTTTTTTGTTTTGATTACCTGATAACCGCCGATTGAACTTCATGCTAGAAAGGTGGGGGTAAAATATTTATTCAGAAATAGGGGGATATGCAGCAATAGGGGGTTCTCCTAGAAAGGGGGGGTTCAGATACCGCATGAAACTACGTGAATTTACGGAGCAAAATCAAGTTTGTTTACTCGAGTAATGCAACTAATATTAGATGTAATGCATTGCTAAAATTATCATTGACCTTTAGGCTTCGTAAAAATTGAAATAGCAGTAGTATCAATGTGTGAAGTTGGCAATGTGTTTACTACATCTGATATTGGCTCTCTAACCCTATTCCAACTGAGCTTTTTAGGGGATCCTTAAAACTGGGGTGGACGGCGAATCTGCCCCCCCCCTAGATATTTTGGCAACCACAAATGATAAGGCATTGAAACTTGGCACACTAATAGGCAAACATGTTCTGAACATTTTGGTACGATATTTGACAGATGAGGTTATCAAAAGATGACGACCTAAATGCTGACAAACCAACGAAAATCCGGTTTTTTAGGTTTTCGACTTTCGAGGCCAATTAAAAATTAAATGGAAATATTTTTTAATGTGCTATCTTCTTATTTCTTCCTTTTTTATCAAGTACTGTGATTAAATTTTAATATCTTGAAGCTTTTGGTCCTAAATTCGATTTTTGCCAAAAATTGACCCTAAAATTTGGCCTACCGTCGAACAAAAAGGGCGTGACCAGTAAAAAAGGGCGTGGCCACAAAGATTTTTTAATGAAAATGTTTCTAGATAAATTATATGAAAAGTCACAAAGTTTCATGAAAAAACTCTTTATAGTTTTTGAGTAATTAAAAAAACTACAGGGGGGGGTTGAATTCAGCCCCCCTTTCCCAGTTGGAATAGGGTTAAAGTGAGATTATAAAACTGGTATATTTATTAGCGCCTGGGAATTTAGCAACAAGTATAATAAATAAATAAATACAATGCAAGCAAAATAGGAAATAAGGCATTCGTTAATTTCTTTCTAATTTGTTTCTAAGTTTCTTATTCTTTAATTTCTCGGGTGGATTGAAGACAAGTGTGGAATGTTTCTGTAAGAAAAACTTGACACCAAAAGAAATATAACAATTTTGTTATCGTTACCATATTTGTATTTGCAAAGAGTATCCATGACAATAGGCTGTGATTGAATTTTTCCAAAAAATAATATTGCACATATGATGTTTCTCCAATGGTCAATAAACCTGTATAGAAAATAAGATGAAACAATTGCCGATGAAATTACATAATATACACACAAAGCACATGATATTTAATATATTGTTTTTCTATCAAGTCGTTATAATATTTAAAAATAATCACGATAAAAACAAAAATGGTGGTATCATTTCACATAAGACAAAGAAAGTGAATTTTGAAAAAAAAAATTGTTAGAGAAATATATTTAAAGGCCATCTATGAATAGTTTGAAGTATTCAATGTTTGAAAATATTGGTTACTGCTTGGTAAGAATATGTGATGATTACAAACTAAGAAAACATTGTTACCTAAATTCAGGCACGGATTGACACACAAAGTATAACATATTTTATTGTCCGTATTTGAACGCATTTTGTTTTCCGAATTCGCACTATTTGATACAAGTTTACCTGAAAAAAGATTTAGTTTTATCAGCATAACAATAAATAGTGATTTAAATTGTACTTCTAAATAAAAACATAAAAAATTGTGTTTTGGTTGAGCAGAGTGTTATTTAGCAAATTGAGCTGCAATCATGCGATTCTAGCGAATTATATTGATTAGTTAATGCAGAAAACTACATTCGTCAAAATAAAAAAAATTATAGTTGGTTCAAAACATACTCACTGGTTTAACAGTTGAATATTAACAGTTTAACAGGTGATTTGCCACAAAACATAATAGCAAGTATTTACGGTGGTAGCATAACTGCAATGAATATTTCTTTTAGTTCCAAATTATTCAATAAAGTGACTCACATTGTTACACGATTGCCCTTTATTCAACGTATGAAATATAACTTCATCCTAAAAATGTACATGTATCAACATCTCTTCCAATTGCGCATGACATTACATATTGCATTGCATTCAATTGTTCATCGTTCACAAATGCGAGCAAAGCAAGGTATAGTCACATAATTACACGTTGCAAAAATATTTTGTTATAAAAAGTTTGATTCAAAAATATAACATGTTTTAAAATGTATGAATACATATTTTGTTTTGATAGTTGAAAATTGATACATTCATGAACCGAGAAAAACACTGAATGAATAATGAGTTGACATGCGTAATTTTCCAATAGTGATTTTCTGACATAAACATGGTCCAACAATGACCCCCGCAAATGGGTTGGTCCATTCAGTGTCAGTTGATAGTCATCAAGTATATTTCCAACTGTGTTTGCTTCTTCTGCCAATACATTGATGTTGAAATCTCCTATTATGATATACTAACTGGTTGATAGATTTCAGTCATTCTATGAAGATCCTGAAAACATAAAGTGTTTGAATAGTTATTTTTTTTATAAAATAATAAAATTCTGATAGGTTGCTTGGAGAAAGTTTCTTTCATGAAAGTGATCATCGACCAGGGAGGATTGCTATGATGTTCCATTGCTATGTGGCATCTGGTGAATAACATGTTGCAAGACTACATTCACTTTGATTGAAGCATGTGTTGTAGCTGCTATTGAATGGTACTATTTGTTCGTCAATTGATGTTGTATTATGGCAAGGTAAAAGCCCTGTTTCTGTAAATGCGATAATATATGAGTTTGTAATAAGTTCATCGCTGAAAATATCATTGACATGTTTGCGAACTTATCTTACATTTGAAAGAACTACAGTTAGCGTTTTCTCTGATTTCATTAGATTTGGTGTGTTGTTCAACAAATAATTTTCTCTTAATCGATTATATTCTTCTTTAGCACGTTCATTGGCATGAATAGCATTGGGGTTATAATTTCCTGTCAAATATAAACTTTCATAAGACTGGACTCTTGAAAGCACTACATGCATTTGCCCTTGGTTGAAGTACCTTTGCTTTAACAATTCGAAACTTATAACAGCATTTGAAAAACTTAAACCTTGAATTTTGTGGACAGTGCACGCCCAGCATAAAGCTAGTGGAAACTGAGTTCTTTTGATAACGGTGTATTGTGACCAGGGGCGGATACAGGATTTTTCATAACTCTGTCTAGCTTTTCTTAATTTGTACTGCCTAAAAATTTTTGCCCACCATGGTTGAGTGAGGAAGAAAATTTTGTACTCTGGACTCTCTAAAGCAGCAAATTGGACCTCTCTGGGAAGAATTTTTTCTTTAAAAATGATGCTATAACATAGTCTCATAAAAAATTTATGTAGATTATATCAAGTGCAGTGTTTTTTTTGCTTGTTAAGTACTGAAAAAAGCAAAAACAAGTTTTTATATAAGTCATGGTGACAGAATTCAAACCCTCGACCACTAGTTCCAGAGTTAGCGCGTTTACCCACTAAGCCACAAGGGCATGAGAATGGGCAGAAATTTGTAATAATATATAGCGGAAAGAAAATTTGATTATTCAGGTTTTATGAGGCATAGCCATCAAAGCATGGGAGTGTCTTTATAATATATGAGACGAACATGGTGGAAACTCTGAGCTTATCTTTGGTATTTCTTTAATAGAAGTCTTAACTGAAGGTTTGTGCTGCTTTACTTTCAATCCAGTTAATGGACGACGTGATGTCAACTCATGCAAATCGATCAGAAGGAAGGCATTATTAATGAACGAATCGATTCAACAGAAGCAAACCAATCAAAGTAAACCTGAAATGAAGCATACCAATTAAAGCGTCTTGTTAAAAAGAGGGGTTCTTCTTTTTTAGAGAAAGCCAATTAGACTTCAAGATTTTTATACAGGGGTTTACATAAATGTGTCAAACCATTATAAACTAAACTCAGAAATTAGGAAATCAAAAATCATTTATGCAGACTAAAAGGTGGGGCCATGTTGAGACATACAGTAAACGCTCATGATGTAGGCTGTCAAGCTGGAGAATACCAAAAGTTATTTGTTTGAAATGGGTTACAAATCAATTTTCTTTCAAGTTAAATTATTTTCAGATAAATTACTTCTGCATGATGTTTTCCTTCAAAGAAACCACCTAGTCCAATGCTTCAGTTGCATCACCCTAAATCCGCCCCTGATTCTGACATATATTTATTGACTTCAATATTGGTTATGGTATTGGTATTGGAATGTTAATCAAAAAGATAACATAGAGTGGACATATCTACAAATAAAGCAAATGCCATTCCTTGCATCAAGAGGAGAAAACCAGATCTTGGATATCGTGAATCATCACCAGTCAATGGCAATAAAGACGTGCTGAAATGTCCATCTGAAACTGGCACTGTTCCATCGGAAAGAGTATGATATGCAACATTGAATGATTGATTTGATATGTTAACTCTGTTTGGTAAATCTTCTACGCTAAGATAATCATAATATCTCTTTGCTCTGCTAATATCTTTGCACAATATGTCTCCGAATTCTAATATGTTGTCAAGTTGTGTGACTTTCCGAGAATGTTCCCCTTTCAACATGATCGATTATGTAACTTTGTGGAACTGCTAATTGATTCTGCATAGTAGGTAATTCTAAAAAAAACTTTTTGTACTTGTGAAATGATACCGGAAAAAGAAAATAAAAAAATAAGTTAGCAAATAGTTTGAGATAATACTAGATTTATACAGGTATAAAAAAACCTAGCTAAATGATGCTCTCTGAAGGTTTTTTATATACCTTAGTGGATTCAATGAAATTATCATCAATTCAAGCAAGAAATATTTGGCATGCTTGG
>JANSTP010076452.1:0-13756 GCA_025330745.1 Cladonema radiatum | reverse complement strand
ATTTTTTGAGGGATTGGCACTTCGGGTCTTAATTTTCCCTATGGAAACCATCTTGCACATTTAATCAAGAAAACTCGGCTTTTCTCAGCAGAAAACTCGAGTTTTCTAACAAGAAATACCGCATTTTTTCAAGAAACTCAAGTTTTCTCAGAAAACTCGAGTTTTCTCAGATTTGAGAAAACTCGGGTTTTCTAGAAAACTTAAGTTTATTATAAAATCAATAAACAATAATGACCAGAATGATTGAAAATGGCAAAGCAATTAACAAAAAAAGGAATATTAGCACAGCAATTAGAGCCTAATTATATAAGAATGTTCACTATAAATTAGTAAACAAAATAAACTGAGTAAAAGTCAAATATTAAAAAACATGTTTTATATACAAACAAGTTTTTTATATTATATTAAGATCACTTTAGAGAAATTATTCAGCTACCAAATAAAAAAAACCGCATAAATTTCTTTATTGCAATTCTTGAGATATAAATCTTTTTTCATCACCAGGTAGAAAACGTACGGTCAAACTCTTATAACAAACAGATGTTTTTAATCGAAACTTTTTTCTTCAACTTAATTATGAGCTTCTGATTTTCTTAATCATCACCATAGTAATCTTTTGTATTATGCATACTATGAGGACTGGAACTGACAGAGTAAGAAGGTGTATTTTCTCACATCAATAATGGCTTACTACTTCTCAAAATCGTTCTTAATAATAAGTTTTGTTTTTTGAGATTCCTGAAGACTTTTCTCCTGTTATAAACCAGGCCTAAAACTAAAGTTTTGATTCTATTAGTTTCCTGTTTTGAGCAAGGCGAATAGAAAGGAAGTCACGATGGCTCCAAAAATATTATTTTATGCTTTGAGATTTTCAAAGAGACATTGGTACGCACTAAATATAGGAACGTTTCCTAGTAAAACGCAACCAAGTAATTTTTTTTAAGAAACTTTTTAGCAGACGCTAAAAAGGGTAGGGATATAGGACATTACAGACGCTTTTTAAGGCAAGCTTATAATCTTTCTTATTTACACCGCACCAATAATCTTGTATTAAAAACATTAAAAACAACGAATAGATGACCAAATTGCTTGCCTGTTATTCTCAAAACTTTCAAAAATCTCTCTGCGAAAATTCCAGAATGAAATTTTAGACAATGCCTAAGAAACGTTTGAGACTCTTGATTTCTTATAGAAAAAGGCGTATATTCTAAATAAACATGTCGAGATTTGAAAAGATTTTTCATACAATTCTTTTCTGTTCACCGTTAATTAGCATTTCAATTAGTTTTAACATTGACTGAGTAATCTGATATATATGGTCCTTATTTTACTGACGATCTACATAATTATAATTGTTTGAGAAATCTCCACTTTTTAATTACGGCAACGCAGGTTGTTTAATTATTCTCAACTTAGTTTTTTCATCAGACCTGAGTAGGCATGAAATAGTTGTTGTCAACTTTAAGACCATGAAAAATATTGGCTTAGTTCTCAACATCAAAGAATCGGAAAATATTTTCTAATGCTGACAGATACTGACCTTGTATAATTGCAAATTTACCTCGATTGAAATTCATCGCAACGCCTCTCATTTATTTAATATAGCTAATGCCCATATAGAAAAAATTCATTTTGATTTGAGACTTTATTTTGCCTTTTCTTTGCATTTATTATTTTGCATTAGAAAAGACCAGACGAGCCACTGAGAAAATCTGCATGAGTTCTATTTTCAGCAAGTAATATTGACATGAATAAGTTCTTGAATGTTTAAAGGATAACAATGGCTATTTCATACTATGAGCTTGACTTTTCTTTTTTCATTTACTGCTTACTCTAGGGTTTATGTTTTGATCCCTATTTCTCCCAGGTGTGGGGAGTGGCGAAATCCGCCACAAAGCCCTTATTTAAAAACTACTTATGGAGACATGATGAAACTATGCCCGATTTTTGGTCCATTTCTGGGAAAAATCAGATTTACGGGATTATTTTCCAAACCCTTCTAGTTTGAAGATTAGTGGTGAAACCGCATCAAAAATGCTTTTGTGAATCCAGAGAACTAGCCCATCAAAATTTGGTTGAACTTTAGCAAATCTTTCCCTATTTTTCGACTTGTCCGACGATAAAATGAAGATGTCATGATTTTATAGTGACGCTACAATAGCAAATATGGTTCAGTGTGCTCACAATGAGCTGTATTAAATCCATAGTCTTTGTAGTTTCTAAGTTCTCAGTTCTACACCCCACCACCACCCCAAAAATTTGAGCCCCCAAAGCCCCAGGAAAAATAGGCTTAGTGCAAGATTTTAATTATGCAGTCTGACTATGCATTATTACTGTTAACTTTGGGATGTGCAATAAATTTTAATAGTTCTTATGATAGAGACTTTGTATGTTAAATTATCGTCATGCTGCTTCCAAACTAGATTGTAATCAATACGTTTTTCAAATTCTCTAAGTAGCTCAGACAAAACCGAATTAATTTTGGTATTTCTTCATTTTGGAAATTTGCTACTTTCTTTTTTCTTGGTTCTTTTAAATGCTAGTGATTACCCGTCACATAGAAACACTCTTCACTAATATTGTCTCAATTCTATTTCCAGTAGTGCAACTTTCTACAGTAATAGACGAACTTATTTGGCACACTTTGGTACTTTTGCCCCAAAATGGGAGTCAAAATGACTCGAAAATAAGATATACCCTAACGTAATATTTTTTCATCAAAATGCTTCTATATAAGCCACGAAATTTCATTGCAAAAGCTTATTTAACTCCATGGTTAAAAAAATATTAATCGAGGCGGATTGGAGAGGTGTGTATATGTGTGTATATTAGGGAAGGGTAGTAAATGGCAAACAAAGAAAGATATAGACTCTAATTTGAAAATCGGTAAAAAGTGATGTCATTTTGGCTTTACAGAAGTTATTATACAAACTTATTTAAATAAATGAAAGTAAATTGTAATAAAAGTAAACATGAGCATGTCCAATTTCAAATTTTTTTCTAGATGAACCTGATATCACAAACTCTGATCACCTCGTCACTTTTCAAATCAAAAGCAAAAGAATGTTATCTCGCTGATAGTACCAATTGATGCTTCTAGATACTATTATGAAACAACCTTTACACCATACATTATGGACCAAATACATACTAACAGCAAGGATGCATGATGTATGTACTTCAACACATCCTTGCTTACAGAAAGTAAACACAGAAAAATTCAACAAAGAGTCTCTCAAATAACAGCTTGAAGTTAATGTAATGGAAACGGTCCCATTTTCATTTTGGATTGTTTGGGAGGATTTGGAAGTAAAATTAGTCCCCTAAAACTAAAATTTCGTGACTCAAAAATTCCAATGCAATCGACTAGGCATTTTGATTTGGCTAACAAAATTTAGTTGCGCATCTCTTAAAAAATTAGACCCTTACCAACCTTCGACCCCTACTTGTACCTGCCCCTCTTTTGGATGTTGATGAAACATTATTTATCCAGTTGCAAATATCCGATATCAGTATTTTCCATAAAACATGTTTTTGAGGTTTCTGATCATGTTACGTGATTGGTCCCAATCATGACAATTATTTTGCCACTGTTGCCAGTAACACACATCATATGATTCAAAATTACTAAGTGGTTCTCAAGATAAAGCTCAAAATTGAAAAAATGAATTTCTTTTATTTTGCCGCCCTTTAGAACGCATGTAGGGATCGAAAGAGCTTAACCCTATCTGGGCCCGGTTTTTTTTGATTTCTTAGGACCATGGAGGGGATTCTGCCCCCCTCCAGAACTCTGGTTCTAGAAGAATACAATCTTTTACACAGACAAAAACCAACCTATTAGGAACAAAATGAGCCCAAAATGGTTTTGTGACGTTATTTCTAAATGATGACGTCATCGTTTCCCCGAAATGGGGTCCGAAAATAGGGAAAATGGCTAAAAACTTTTAAATTCAAATAAAATTGGAACCAAGAGCTTTTTACATGCAGCTTTCAACAAAATGTCACATTATTGATCTAGTTTCAGATATCAAATGGTTTTTTGATAAATTATGCCAAAAGTTAGGTTTTTAGACTTTTCTTTGAGAAAAATTAACCGACCGGCGTCCGAAAATCGCCCACGATGGCCTCTGTCCGATATATTTTTGAAAAATTCTCTGATCAAAATGTTTGTTATAAAGTTTTAGGAAAAGTCACAAAAAATTACATCTCTATACATAACATATTAGGAAACATATTAGCTATTTTAGGAAAACCCCCGGTCCATATAGGGTTAAAATCCAATATGGAAAAAAATGAACTATATGCTATCATAGATTTCATCATTAGCCATTTTCTTGAAAGCTTTAATTAGACCACGACAGCAAATATCTCCCATTTTTGGCATTTTTGATGACGTCATCACCTGGCAAGGTGACTTAACAAGGCCTTTCCTAAATCGTTTGAAACATGCAATTGTATTTCATTATTGAAGTGAGTTTAATCATTGATTTGGTACATGAACAGGCCTCTCTTCGCCAATATTACTCGAAATTTAGAAAACTTGATGACGTCACAGAGAGAACGTTTTTGTCTAATATCTTTTCAGTGGCTCATTTTAATCTCATATCTTTTCATAAAGTTTGATTAGCATTAAATTCTGAATCAATTGATGTATAGTTTTGCTAACATAAAAATATGACGTCATGCGATGTTAGGCAACCAGGTCTTTAGAAAAATGTGGCAAGTACATGATAAATTATTCAGCAAGATGTCCTCGCCACTTTCATTAAAGTAAAGAAGCTTGCAGGTCCTTGCTGACTAAAAGCACATACTCTGAAAAATGCGTTCTTTGAAAAACTTGCTCTAAATGATAGTAGTATCTATACTAGGAGGTAAGAATTATTATTATTATTTTTAATTTTTTTATTATTATTTATTTATTTGTTTATTTTATTTGTTTATTCAATGAAGCCATAACTCCTTTTTAACAGTTTTTAGGAAATCGCTTTTAAAATCTTTGATTACTAATGGACCTTGGGACAAAAATCTTATTAGGAAAAGTTTTAGGATATTATTTAGGGAAATATAAACTTATTAATATGCTATAAAGTCCAAATTTCAAATGCAACTAGAATCAGAATAAATAAAGAAAAATGGATATACGGCTTTCTGTCTCCGAAATAACAGTGTACATGAAGTAAGTTACATATATCTCACACTATGAACTAATATAAGAAATAATTGTATTATATTCGAAGTAACAAAATCTAGATGTGAATTAGCATCAGGTATCAATCTTAATTTCTCAAAATAAAGCTACAGCAAGCTTAGAGAAACAAAACTCAGAATTTCCAGACAATTTGAAAAAATATGAAACAAAAGTAAAACCGAGAAAAACCACATCTTCCAGGAATGAAAAACACATGGAAGATTAATACGAACATTTTTGGAATATTTCAACAACTTATCTTGTCATTCTCAACCAGATTATGAAACATAAATCAGATATACACTGTAAAAAATCAAAATAAATCAAAACAATGGACGTATCCATGGTTATATAAAATTACAAGAAAGCAAATAGATATAATTAAAATAACTGGAGCTCCTTTGAGACTTCCACGGGTGTATAGATAACTTTCGATTTGGAAATCTGCTCTATCACAGAATGTGCATTGTCATTTTCATTTTGAGAATGGTCGGACCCAAGATGAGTTAAAACTATTTTATTTTATTATTTCTTTAATATCAAATGTCTTCATTACGTAAGAAAGCATAACAAACACCATTCTGTTATTATTTTGTCTTCTGTCGTGACCCTTTTTGACACTCTGCTTTTGACCAAAAGTAACAAGATGTTGCCATGCTATGAATGTCTGTTACTGTGAAATTGTGATTAGCTAGACATTGTGAATAGTAAAAGGAACTAACTTGACCATGAGGTGTTAATAAAACTTTTCGAAGGTCAAAAGCAGCAGCTACCATCACTTTGTCACTTTTTGCTTTGTCTTTGGCAACTTGCTTAATTTCTCTAACAAAGTTTTTGTCATCTAAATGATTTTGCTGTGCTGTTTTGTCTTCTTCTGTTTAATTAGCTTCAGTTTTTTTTTCAAATGCTTCACAAGTGTCACATGTATCTTTCTGGAGTCGTTGAAATTTCAAATTAAACCTTTCGTTGAAAACTCTCCATTGCAGATATAATCGATACATTGATGCAACATCTTAACCGACTTGAAAGTATTCGTATTTCGCATTAATTCGAACGTAGTGAGACTCTAGTACTTTAAACTCTTTGATATGCTCAATCACAAATTCTTCTCGATCTTTTGCTGTTTTATGATTACCATGCCATCTCGCTTATCAAGTTTGGGAGTGCCTGTGTCTGTAATGCTATTTAAAACAGTTATAACTATTTTCTCATCAATATTCAGGGTATTTAAAAACATTGTTTGACATACTTGATATGGAACCTTATTGCACATTAGTGTATACACTCTTGAAAAATGTCTTCGACTTTCTTGACCTTTGTTCTTCGTCCTAATCCTTTTCCTTTCATGTTGAGAAGCCAAGGACGCGATCTGCTGAGACTGAATGTTTCTATCTGCTGATTCATAAAAATCACTAAATATTTTTTCTCGCTCAACTTCTGAAAATTTCTCAGCACATTTCAATCTACATTTTTCTTTACAGGATGACTTTAAAGTTCGTTTTGGAATGGTCCTCGTGACCTTCTTTCCATCAGCCTTAACTACCTCATAGGTGAATTCTTCCCCTGCGTTGTATGCTTTCTTTTTTTATTCATCTTCCAACCTGATGGATATTACTTTCGTTTTCTAGTTTCCCTTAGGGTTGCACTTCTTGCTTCTGTTCCCAGTCAGTCAAGTTGAGGTACAGCTTTTCTTATCAATTCGTTTTTGTTCCATAAAATTGCAGCTCCTGGGCACATTATATCATTGTTGAACTCAGACCATTTAACAGCACTTCTCATGATTTATGTGATGAAAAATCTACCTTCTTCCTTTTGCATCATGATAGCATGAACAGATGAGTGTTCCACAGTTTCTTCATATCTGGCCTTGAATATTTCTCTTTCATTTTTTAAAAGATAGACTTCTTCTCCATTGATCAAAGATTTTTGTTTCAAAACTGTCTTCTAAGTCAGTTTTACTTTCCTCATTATTTTAGAAGGCTTTGTTCTTGGTGCAAGCGTCATCTAACTCCTCATCACTGGATGACAAATTCTCACTTTCGGATGAATCAATATTGGGGACATGACAGTCAAATTTTCCATCTGAATTAGGAAGATTAAGCTCTTTCAGTACTTCGTTATTTCTCTCGATATTCTTTAGGCGTCTTGTCCAAAATGCTTAATTCAACTTCACTCTAGAGAAAATTAGTTAAATTGTAGTAAATTTGGTCAGAGATTTAGATGTCAATGTATATCAGAGAATACCCGAAGTAAAAACGTTTACATTGAAATCAATGTTTCCCTCTTCACCATTATCACTTTGATACTATTCATTGTTAACAGAGGATGGAATCGCTGAAACGTAGGGAAGAATTTGTTTAATCAATAAGCTTTATTTTGAGAGCTGATTAATCTGAAGAGCTGGTAAGCATAAGAATTTGAGAAAAATTACCTGAGGAACCAACTTGACCTTGAGCCTTTCGATCATTTTCAGTAACAACAGTTTGTTCTGCAAATATTAAATTGTATTATTATGACGTGTATATTAACGAGTGTGTGAATAAACGTCTTTGTGTGTATGCATAATTCTTTTGTTGAATGAACCTACTAAATTATAAGAAAATTCACAATACATTTTGGATAAAAAAATAAAGATCAAGATAATAAATACTTTAAATTCATACCTTGGGTCGATTTGTCTGAACGCTTTTGTTCATTATTCTCAGTATCTGAAGCATTCTTGTCAACTATAAAAGTTAGACCTTAACATCATAAACAAGCTGAGTGACTAGTAATTATTCATAGAATTTGTTAGTTGGATAAGTAAGATAAAGAGTGAAATTACGGACAAAGAAAGTGATAAAAATTAGGATGATATTTTTCTGTAAAATGTCCAAACATCTTACTTACTCAAACTAACATTGGTCTTCTTTGCCTTCGTAACAAGATTGCTATCAGCATCACTTTTCAAAGAGGGTTAATCAATTATGCCTGCTAAAACTAAAAAATAATTTAATACCAAGCTAAATTATTGGTGGAAGGAATTTGGAAAAAATCTCGTCGAAAAACCTCTAATTAGGCTAGAAAAAATAACGAAACAAAGGAAAACCAAAAAAATTCTGTTTCAGTAACAACATACTGTGCATATCTTCTTCTTCTTTATGTAGGACATCAACTTTAATCAATGATTTAAGTCTCCATCAATTCTCCATTTAATTTCAAACTTTTGGCGAACATGCTGCAACACAACACCATACACCCTTGCATTGAACCATTCTTCACCAAAAAATTTGAAGACTATCGATCACATTCGGGCTTACTTTTATCATCAAATCGCCAAGCCTCTGTCGAAACTCTTGATCCTACTTTTATTCTCCTCATTCTTATTAGTTAACTATCTAATACTAAGTCTAGATGAAAATAATGAGGTTCTCACTGTCAAAATTCTATTCAATTAAACCTAATATAAGAATACTATAAGCTTTACTCAAACTATTTAAACCTTGCTGTAAAAAAACAATTTTTCTCAGACGTTAAGAGCTTGGAGTTGCTGTGAAAATGCTATTATGATGCTAAATCTTCGTTTTGAAACTGATAAATGCTTAACTAATCAATGAACAATGGAACTATAATAATACTACCAGAATGTTGCAAAAATCTGGCCACAATTTCACAAATTTCAAAGTATTCTTAACAGAAAACAAATGAAGTTGTAATCAGCTAACAGAATATTTTAATCATGAAGTAGCTGTTAGAAGATTAGTGACTTCCAGTCTTGAATTCCTTTCCAAAGATCTAGAAAATTAAAATTTCAAAAAAAACAAAAAGTAATAATCTATGCTATGACAAATCTATGTTTTGTCTACTCCTAAGTATTCCCAATATGAATAGTTAACACGAAGCCGTTTAAACTATTATCTCTGTAGCAAGACTGCCCAAACAGCATACATGTTTTTACTTTACATCACTTACAGGCTTCTTCTGCAAGAAAACAAGCAAAAGACATAATTACTGCCTTGAAATTGAACATAAACAGACTATGACCAACTACATTAAGTCCCAAAAACTCTTTTTATCTTTAACAAAAAAAGCTGTAACTCCTTAAACCAACAAAAATACGGACATACGGCTGTCTTTCCTGAAGTCATTAGGACATAAGGCTTTCTTTTCTTAAAACAGGACAGCTTTTTAAAAACATACAAATGTGATGTTTGCAAATTTTCCAAAGATTTGGTCTGATTTTTTTTGGAGTTATGGCTTTTTAGTATCTCAATAATGCTAATTTAAGTAGCAGTAGCAAAAACTGAATTTTAGCAAAAATGGAGTTACGGCTTTCTTGTTTTAAATGCACATTATTCATTTTATTCTATTTTATTATTATTATTATTATTATTTTTATTATCATTTTTTGTCTATCGCTAAAAGCAACCGCAATGAGAATCGGGCGCCATGCTTTGTTTTGCGTCGTCCCTGCTACCATACCCTTCAGCTGACTTTTTATCCTTTATTTTGTAATATTTTAGTTTTGTAATATTTTACATATACTTTGTAATTATCATATTTTATGTATTAATTTATTTGTCAAAATTTTATTTGTTTAATAGTTTTTAATCCTTGTATTTATTTTATTTAGTAGCAAATATAACTTACTTAGCAGCGAGACGTCCTCTCCGAGAAGTAGTTTAATCAGTAACCTAAAAAATATCTCGAGGCCTATGAGGTCTTGAAGGTCGCCAATCCAATTTTTGGTAAATTACTGAGTCAAGCCAGGTCACGGAGGTCGTGAGATAATTGTATAAAAATCATTAATACAAATCAGGTCGTGGAGGTAGTGAGCTCATATTTTTTTTATAAAATCATAAAGAAAAATCAGGTCGTGGAGGCCTTTTTGCATTCAGCATATTATTCCATTTGTTTGTCAATAAATGGAAACTTTCATAAAACAAGTAAATATTTTTACTAGCACCTGGGGAGTTAATGGTCATGACTTTTATTGGTTGAGCATTTTCGTTTGAGCAAAGAAAATGCTTTTATTTCGTCGAATGGTTGTCTGAAACAACAGCACAAATCGGAAAACCAGACTCGGAAAGAACTTTACACACTTGATTATTTCTTCCTTCTTCTTTTTTACCTCACAGATACTTTTAACAACATATAGTATAGATTTGCGAAGGGCTACAATAATGAATACCATAATCCCATTGAAGAACTCATCATTATCATCTTTGCCAACAAAAGTACCACTATAGTATTGGGCCGAATTTTTTAAGTAAATCTCATCAGTAAATCAGTAAGTCAGTAAATCATGTATTCTTTTTTTATATGGTATAGAAAATTGTTTACCCACTATATATTTTCAGCAGGTAAGACCAGTCTCGTAAGGATAAATCCTTTTACAAGTTGAGCTGGAGAACCTTAAATATATTATATATATAAACAACAGATATTTTCACTAGAAATTTCTTTCAAAACAAATACAACAATAATAATAACAACAGTAATGAAAATCAAATAGGAACGCGTAGATGATAAAGTAAAGAAAATTATAGCTACTCAAAATCTGGTTATAAATAAAAACATATAATAGCAACAGAAGGGGAAAAAAACAGCTGAAATTAAAATAAAATAAACTATTTACATGCCAGAGTTTCAAAGTTACAGTATTGAGTAAACATTGATAGGCACTCTAAGGTTTTGATTGGGAGGGGAAAGGGAGGGGCTCAGGCTCAATCATATGTGTATAAAGACCCCAAAACTAATAGTATAAACTTTACTGATACCACCACTGTCCTAATTCCACTGCACTGGAAAAAGCAGTATTTCTGGTATAATGGGGATGACAATTGAATTACTAAAAAGCCACCAAAGACATAAGAAGTCCACATATTCCCATCCAGAAAGGTGCAATTGACTACAAGATTCCCTGAAAACCTTTTTCTAATCATTGTAATGGTGTCTTGGGTCTAATACAATTGGGAAACCAACTGCCCTGGCATTAGAAGACGTGGAGAGCCTTACATGGTACATTCCATACATGGCGTCACATGTATTTCCTACGAGTAAAACCCAAATTAAGGGAAGTGCAATGACGATAACCTTGTCTGAAAGTCAATGTGATGGGGGTTTGTTTCCATATGATGAATGGACTCAGTAATGTTGGAGAGGTTGTAAAACACGCCATCCTAAATTGGCTTTAAGAACACTCGAAAATATTGATCGAGGGTGGCATAGAATAAAGAAGAAATATGCCATGAAAAATCATTTTACAACATTGAGCCACCCTCTTGGACAAAATGAAGAAGTGGATAAGCAAGATAAAATGTTCAATAAAGAAGACTGAACATGGAGCTTTAACAAAGGAAAAATGGTGACAGCGGGGATCGAAATCTGTTCATTTTCTATCAAAAAGGGACTTGGAACATATCACTGTCAGTTGTTGTGTTAACACCTCATCCACCTGTTAAGTCATCCATCCGACGATTGTTCATGAAATGCCATACTCATTGGCTCCATATTAAGCAAATGTCATTCAAATATACGTTATGTACAGTCAGCTGATTGCTACATTGACACAACTTTAGAAAGACAGATCAACAAATTTAGTGAGCGAATTTCAATTATCCATGGCCATGGTTCTCATATCTCTCTTGATCTAATCGATCATGCAAGGGAAAACAATGTTATACTATAATGGCTACCAATGCACACAACTGACGTACTAAAACCTTTGCATGCCTCTGTCTATCAGCTATTAAAGACCCATTTTAGCAAAATTACAGATTCGCTCGGCTGGAAACATTTCCAATCACGATATGAATGTTAAGAAAGCTAATTTCTAAATCGTGTTATGTGAGCATTTGAAAAAACAATCACCCTAATACTATTTAAGTCTTTATAATGTTCATATGGGTTTGTTCCATTTGATCGTTCATTTAAGCTCTACACCTGCATCAACTCAAGCAACTCCAACATCAGCATCATCAACATAATTACAGAAAACACCGGTCAACTCCAGTGCTAATACAAAATTCAAGAAGACCACTTCCAAAGTCATTATCACAGTTAGAGTATTAACATTGAACGAATGGAGAGAGAGGATCTGTAAGATTAGGAAAAGGAATGCAGAAAAAGGGAAGAAGAACTACACGAAACAAGAAAAAGTTGAGGAAATGCAGAAAGAAAAAAAGTGAAAAAGAAGCTTTATTAAGCAAAAAATCTACTGAGAAGCCTCCAAGCAATCAGAAATTATCAGGACAACAATGGGTCTAAAATAGAAAAACGTCGTCAAGAGGCAGAAGACAAAAGTGAGTCTGAGTGGTCGAAGCAGTGCAAGTTCTCCTGTGAAAGTAACAGCTTGGAAAATGAAGATGAGATATGTGGTCTTTGCAAGAGGGATTAAAACTTTCATTTTTTAAACAGGTACGCAAAAATATGAAAGACATTATAGGCTTAACGAACTGACCTATTATTTCCTTTTCACTCATTTCTCTCATGTATACCTTTATCATAGGTTACTATCCATGAATAATCGGGTCTTTGGCTGTTTTTATGACTTTTCATAATATGATATAAGGGGCATTGCTAAGGTATGTCAACTGTGTCAGATGACATACTCCATATTTTCTGACTTTCATCTAAAATAAAAAAAACGAGAAATTGGATGAAAATGAAAAAAAAAAAAAAGAAAATTCTTACAATGAAATATTAAAAAAAAAAAAAAAAAAAAAAAGTTTGGAGTATAATTTTTATTTCTTGAGTCTTTTTATCTTCTCCGAAAGCAAAAATTCATGAGCTTCCCGCTTACGGAGAGGTTTACAATTCTTTAAAATCTTGACATACTACTCCAAAATCCTATACTTAGACTATAAAAAATAAAAGCTGTCTTTTTCTCTAAAATTAAATTACAGTGCAGATAACAGTTTCGGTTCTAATTTTGATATATGTCAAAGTTTTACTAAATCCAAAAGAGGCACTGCGAAACATAATTCAGCATGCTTTTACGGGCTTTTTAAATTTATTCAATTTTAGTATAACTAATGCACTTGGTGCGGTATGTCAAGAATTGTTTTAAGCGAGCACGTCTCTTTCTATGATATCTTTTCGAATGGCGAGATTGTGAGAGCAAGCAATGCACAAAAGAAATTCATATCATGTTTACAGAAATCTAAGCAAAAACATTTACTTTTCTTAACGAAGAGGACACCAGGAAATACAGAGAAGAAGCGATTAGAAAGACACTTTTGACAATGTTGTGGAATTAATCAGGGATGTAGCTAGAGTGGGTCACTGGATCACTGGTCTCCACATTTTAAAACTTCCTTATATAATTTTTAAGATCAGTTTATTTTTGAAAAAAATATTTTAAACAATTCAAAACTATCAGAAGAAGTAGTAACAAAAACAGAATATGCTCTAAAAATATGCGTATCCCAAGCGTTCCTGCCATGGGTCTTGATTTTACGTTTTTCACATATGGTCTTGGTTTTCTATACCGGACTCCGACTTTGCCGAGATTATTCTTTCCGAAAGTGAGGCAGCAAGATTTTAGATTTTCTTCTCCGATTCGCTGATACAAAATATGTGTATCAT
>JANSTP010076341.1:0-13761 GCA_025330745.1 Cladonema radiatum | reverse complement strand
ACCATGACAAGCTTTCTGAAGTTTTTCCTCAATATGTTTTTTGAAATTGAGTTTGCTGTCCAGAATAAGACCTAAATGTTTCTGTGAATCTAATGTAGAAACACTGACACCATTGTACAGCACAGGCGGATGGTCTTCTATTGCATGCTTCCGAGAAAAGATCACTTCCTGAGCAGGTTTCTTCGGATCCGGGTTAAAGAGCATTTTCCACTGGTAAGCCCAGTTAGATATTTTAATCAAATCCGCATTTAATTGATCAGCTGACTCAGAAGGTCTATAAACAGTAGAGAATAAGGAAGTGTCGTCAGCAAATAATTTGGTTAAAGAAGTTAATCCATCCGGCAGGTCGTTTATATAGATCAAAAACAAGAGAGGACCTAGTATAGATCCTTGGGGTACACCAGCTTTTATAAGACGCCACTCAGAATTTTGACCGTTTAGTAATACTCTTTGATATCTTTCAGAAAGATAACTCTTAAAGCGCCAGTGTCAGATAACCACTTTCGGCGTAATTTTATCATAACATGTTTACATTTTTCATTTATGGCACTTATTCTACTCATATTCTGGTCTGGTATTGCCGCTTTAACCCGCTTTCTTTTTTAACGACTCATAGTCACTCGTAGTCATTCGTAGTACGACTCGTAGTTACTCGTAGTCATTCGTAGTCACTCGTAGTACCACTCGTAGTCACTCGTAGTCATTCGTAGTACCACTCGTCACTCGTAGTACCACTCGTAGTCACTCGTAGTCATTCGTAGTCACTCGTAGTCATTCGTAGTCACTCGTAGTCACTCGTAGTATGACTCGTCGGACTTTATAGATCTGATCAACCAATATTGCTATTTTCAGATTCTGCTCCCGGACTATAACTATGCTTGATAAATTTCGCGTAAACATGCTTCGTAAATATTTTTTAAAAATATCTTGATACATGTTCAGTAAATATGTTTAGTAAATGTATTTTGTAAGTTTTTTTATAGAGAAATTTTCAATAAAGGTTTGACAAATATGTATGTTTCATGAGTATTGTCCAGAGAACCTTTTTGTAAGATCATTGATAAATTTGCTTCCTAATTTTAAGTTGTTGCAAACATGTTTCTTATATAATTTTTTAAAAATAAACATATGGGAAATAGCTGACATGGTCTCTATATCTTGAAAAGTAGAATCAAGCAATGCTTTCAGTTTTTACTCCTTCCTTTTTAGGTAATTTTAAGAATGTATTTCATCTTCACAAGGATTTTTTTTCCAGATTGAAAGAATTTTTTATTTGAATTTTTATTCAAATTTTTTATTTGAATTGATTTAATTTATTTATTACCTATTCTAGCATTATAAAATAACCTTGTCATGCAAGAAGAAGTTTCATCAAAGTTTTTCTCCAATGAATATCCACAGAGTTGTCTGATTTCAACAGAATTCCTATATCCTCAATCAAAAGTCTTCAAATTTGAATCAAAAAAATATGATGGTATAAGAAAATTAGAATATGTTTTTAATGGTCAATATTTTGTTGCTATTATACAAAGCAAAGACCCATCCGGCATTTCGATAATGGTATGCAAGATTGATAATAATGAAGATACACTTGTGATAAAAACATTAAATAATTTTGATATATCGTTTGTGGCAAGTCCATGGAGATGTTCTGTGTTCAATAAAAGTCAAAATATAGTGGACATTGTATGCAATGACACGAGAATAGTAATGTATAAAATTACCTTGATAAAAGAGAATGGTACTATAGTTGCTAGAAACAAATTCGATTTCAAAGAAAAACGCGAATGTATAATGAATCACAATCCGGCTATAAAAGATGGTGATTATCTTATCTTACCGTATACATGTTACTCAGAAGATGAAAAAGATCAAGAACAGAGAAAAACATGGATTTCCATTTTCTGTTGTCAAAATGAATTTGAAGAAATTGTTCCAATTAATTTATCTGAATATTTAGACAGTAGTGAAGAAGTGTATGGAGCATGCGTTTCTTCAAATTGTTCTTTGTTGATGGTGCTAACATGTTATAATGATTTATTAACTATTAATTTGTCGACAAATAAAATAAAACAAGAAAGAGTTGAGGTATTAATTCCTGGCGATGAATTTATGTATGATTTGTATCTAAGAAAATTCATTTTGAAATCTCAAATGAAGACATCTTTTTTCTCATTGTTTCAAATGGATTAATTTTCAACTTTAAAAATAAAAACATTGTATCATTGAAAGATTGTTATAATTTCCCTGATGAGGGAGATATTATTGATGAAATTCGTACTTGCAACTTCAATAAGTTACTCTATATATATTCAAAAAAGACACACCCTGCAATTATTGTTTGTTTCGATGTTGTTAATGGTAATGTTCCCATGTATCAAATTATTAATATCTATGATCGTTTTGATGCAGTCAGTTATTTTGGAGATGAGCTGTTATTTCATGACAATGGGAAAATAATTATTGAAAAGATTTTCACTAACAGGAAGTTGTCGTTAAAATGTTTTGCAAGAGTTGCTTTATTTAAATACTTTTCATATGATCAACTGTTAAGAATAAACATGAGTCAGATGTTAAAGCGTTTGTTATTTGATGATTTTTAATTTTATTATCAATATTTAGAGTTATTTACCGCTTTCTGTTTTCTATTTTATTTTATGCTTTTTTCATGTTTTTGATGAGAGTAACTGTTTCCATAAAAACTTTAGTCGGATTATTTTTTGAAGCATTGTTTGATGTGGCCAAATATGGTGGCAAATCAAGCCAACATGGGTGTATGGTTTTAGTACAAGATGTTATTGATGCATCATATAATAGGACAGATGGTTTGTTATGATTTGTTTAAAGTAATGAAATATATTCTTGTTAAACCAAAATACTAGCTTTAGAATAATATTGCTTTCATTTGAAATGTACTGTAAATATAGTTTCTTAATATCCTCAATTTTTGCTTAACATATTCTACTCCTAAACAAGATTAACAAATTTTTTATTTCCTTTTGCACTCTTTTGTTATTGATGAAATAAAAGAAGAATAAAGATTATAAAACAATTTGATATTTCGATAATGCATGCAAACAGTGCTGCTGAAGAAAAAGTATAAGTTTTTTTTTTGTATGAGGTGTTATTCAGCATAATCATGTTTTGGTAAAAGTTGCTGGTCACCCTTGATTTCAATACTGTAATTATGATAAAAGTTCGTTCACCTTATGACAAAGGTATCTGTTTATTCATATTCCCTTCGGATTGAAGTTCTTTCAGCTTTGCCTATTGTTATATTGTTCTATGAAATATATTGATCATGATCCAGTGAACCTGATAAAATTTCTATAACATCTAGTTTTGGCAATTTGTATTGATGGATTTATTTTTTCAATATTAATGTATTTTGTGAAAAATTCTATGGAATGATAAAAAAATGTTTTTGAAAAAAAAAAAATTGAAAATTGCTTTGTATCCTTCATGTTCTTTTCCTTTTCCGATTTTAAGTTTCTCTTTTTGCTCACACTAAACATTTTCTCTCAAAACATTCTATGGCATGGTTTTATTCTAAAATAATCTTTGTGATCTATAATGATTGTTATATTTTCTTTTCAAAAAATATCAATCAATGTCAATCAATAAGGTCAATTTCATTTTAACAAACTTTGAATCTTTGAAAACTTTAAAAAATTAATAAAAAACAACAACTTTAATTAATAAATGTGTGAGTCAACTTGTCCATTAAAAAACCATATTGGTTTAGTATTAAATATTCTTTGTTGTATGTAATTTGAAAGTAGTATTGTCATTATCATCTATATTTGTAAATTGTTGCAAAATAGGATAAATCATGAGATATAAATATACAGATACAAATATTTTTACCAAGGTTTTGCTGCAATAAACGTTCGTAAAATCGTTTGATCTTAATGGACTGCTAGTATTGAAAAAGATAACTTATTGATTTGTATTTACAGCACTTTCATTCAATGGCATCGAACTATTACATTAGTTTTTACTTGGAAATTTTTCCTACTATTGTAAAAGCAGCAATGACTTTATAATGGTTTGTCAACCAATTACGTTTCTGACTCTTTTATGACATGCTCATTTTGAAATGGAGTATAATCTTTTTAATAAACTTCCAATAATAAGGGTTTTGCGCGGATAACAAGCCAGCTACACGTATGTATGAAATCAACTATTTCAACTCTCTGTAATTTTAATTTCTCTGTAATTTCTGTAATTTTAATTTTTCTGACCTTGAATGTCAGTTCTAAGGTGTATAATTTTATCTGTCTCACACCCAGTTGGATAGAATGTTTGACACAAAAAGGGATTAGCCGATTATCCAACACCTGTCGTTCTGTGGTCTACTACAGCTTGACTTCAAAAAAGAATGATACACCACTTGGCAAGAGCAAATGACGGCAAGTCTGTATTTTTAGATTTTTATCCAGTATTCTTTCTTATATAATAGTACTGTTAAACGGGGATTTATGTACACCCAATAGGTGCAAGCATTAGTCACGTCCTATGGAGAAGGTTGACTTGAATGATTTACAACAACACAGGAACATGTCATCTATGTCACAACATTTAATCAGCACCCACTCCCATTTCGGCTGGTCCCACAGCAATACATATTTCAATTTGTCAAGTAGTGATAGCCCAGTGGTCTAATGCTTCAAACTTCCGCATCAAGGGTGGCAAACTTTAGCGTAGGCAGCAACTTTTTTTATAAATGCGATAATGAACCAGCCATTTTAGTAACACTACATATTTAGCCCCTCCTCATTATAAAAAGGATTATCATCATCATTATCATTATGGCTAATGACTAATCATTATCGAATGCTAGCAATTGCACTCAGTATATTTCTCTTGTATCTTTAAGCTCACACAACAATAAATCTCCTTACTCTTCTGTTTTTTGCCCAGTGATTAAGATGATGCTTTTTTACTTTTTGTTGAATTTGCTTTTGAAAGAAAAGCGGCTTAGCTATGCTTGGCTACCGCAAAGGCGTCACTTTGTGGTGTAGTCAAATATTATTCTGAAAGACTAGTAAAGTAAGTCGACTTTCCAGTATTTTTGATGACATTTCATGTAGCACAAGGGGCAAGACTTCTATTTATACAAACTGAGAAAGGTACGTCTTACAATCTTGCAACTCTGCTAAGCAAAGACTTTATTTCAAAAATTGGTTTATAAGAGGATTTTAAAAAAAGTTCGGGGGGAGAACTTTTTTCTAAATTTTTTGTAATCACGTGATCAGTGACGCCATTATTTTTGGTCCAGAAAATTTTTTTCTCTTAAATCCTAATAAATTATATACGGTTGGATAGGAGAATTTATGCTGACCAAACTTTAATGAAAGACTTAACACTATAAACAAGCCGGCAACGAGTTATGAAGTTGCAAACTGAAATGCTGTCATTATGTGGGCGAATTGACGTTATTGATCTACTCATATATCTACCAAGATAGAACAAACATATATTTAAACTACTAGAAATATTCCCGGTAAGTTGGAAGAAAATGCTATTTGAAGGTCTGTTGATTACTTCACAAAAGGGAACTAGGATTGATTTTAACAATTTACTTTATTGGAAACTATTTGACATTACGTTTTGTACACACAGCCAAAATTTCATACGAAAATATGAATTACGACGGAAGGAATCAAAAATTGTTTCTCTGGAGCTAGGGCGGGAGAGAGTGGATGGGGATAGATTTTACCCCATTTTCCTAGGTTTATAAAAGCTTATATCAGTAGGTTTTGGAAATTCTATATCTACTTTTGTAATTTAAATTGTCAACATGTTGATATTATCAAGTACAACGTAAGATTCATGAGGTTGGAAATTTGTGTATAAGTCGAGAAACAGAAGATATGTATTTCCATTTGCGTCTTCATAGCTCGTTGCCGTCTTGTTTACAGTGTTAGGTCTTTTATTAAAACTTAAGCTGCATAAAATTTCCTATCCGACGGTATATAATTTATAAGGTTTTAATAGAAAGAATTTTTCTTGACCGAAAATATTGGCGTCACTGATCACGTGATAACTAAAAATTTAATGTTGTCCCCCTCAAAGTGTCTCAAAATTTCAATTCAATTTTTGAAATAAAATATTTGGTTAGCAGAGTTGTTAGATTGTTAGGCTGAATTCCCTGCCTAAATTAAATTGAATGCATTTTAAACCAAAGTAAAGTACCTAGGCAGGGGTTAGGTCTAGATAAAGATGCCTAAAATTGTCCCAAATATAGGTTTTTTTAATATTTTTTCTTAGATGTTCTCCAATCGATTAACCCTATTCCTAATGGGGAGGGGGATAAAAACTACCCCTCTTCCCTCCCAAGTGATTTTTTTAATAACTTCTGATGTAGTTTAATATTTTTGCATGAAATTTGGACTTCAGGCACAAACTTTAATTAGCAGAATATTGACATAACAAATTTTTTTATGTCAGACCCGATCCCCTGCGATGACGTCGTCATTTTACCATGGTAAAACGTTTTTTGTTTTCAATTCTGGCAAATGTTTTCTCATATATCTGACAATTTTAGTTTGACATTTGCTTGTATGAACTAACTATCAAAATGCACATGTCATAACCGTCAAATCGATTTTTCGGGTTTTTGATGACGTTATCACTTTTAGGGGGGCCTATAATCACTCAAACTGATTTACATCTATTTATTTCATCAAACTAAACAATCGTGCGCAGTTTTATGGCGATTCACTCAAAATTCGACTAAGTACAGACACATTTGTGTTAGAAAATTTCTAAAAAAGTTCCCCCTCGAAAAATCCCCCATTTTCGCCCAATTTTTGGAAAAATTTAGTTGAAATGTACTTTTTTGAAACATACATATAATTTTAGTCCTTGACACCAAAAATTACTATCTGAAGTGGTTAGAAGTCTCTGTGTGGTGCTGTCGATAATTGTCCCAAGAAATTAGAAAGTGGGTAAAGGTGGTAAACATTCTATTTTTTGAAACTACTAATGATACTTCATATTCTTGCGAAGTTTCATGGCAATTGGTTGAGCATAAGAGATTTTTAACCCCCCCTCCCCCCAATGAATCTAATGATCTTCAAAAAGCCCATGAACAGTAGGGTTAAGTAACAACCTCTCCACACGGCTCTCGTATTTTCTTCAAGGAAAACCTTTGCCAACACGACAGACTACTTAAGATCAAATGTCGACATTTGAGAAAGGCTGGCCTTATTAAGTATGTCTGGAACAATACACGCTTTTTTTATGAGAACCTATAAAATCCGACCAGCACCTGGCTGTTCTCATTTTTTAGACGAAAAATAGGCTGAGATATTTTTATGTGTTCTTATTTACTAGTGTTATTTATCAATGTTGTTCTATAAATTGGAGAATGATAGGTGTTCTTACTATTTTTTTATAATCACGAGCCTCAGTTTGTTCTTAGCTTGTTCTAATTTTTTGCTAAAATTTGAGGCTCGTCTTCTTATAAAACTGTTCTTATAAAAAAGTGTGTACTGTAAAGTTATGATATGATATGATATGATATGACATGATATGATATTTATTTCGAATTCATGACAGAAGCAAATTACAATAGTTTTGCAAAAATGAAACTGTATCAAATATTATTATAAAGTAAAATATTTACATAAAAATCTCGTTATATAAGTCATGAAATACGGGAACACAAATGAAGACTGCAAAGGTCTCGTCATTGGACCCTATTTCACCAGTTTTCGGGCACATATAACAGGTTATGGTTCTATGGTGTCTACTGAGTTTTAGGGAAGAGTTAATTAACTGTATCTAAAAATATATGCTAATATCATTCATGCCGATCAAATATTCTTTTAATTTAGATTTGAATTGGGAAAACGTCTCGCAATATGCGATATCAGGTTTGTCTAGAAGGATGTTATTCCACAAGTTTGGGGCTCGATACGTTCTGAAGAATTGAGAATATTTAGTCTCACACTTGGTTACTGCAAGTGTACCCTCACGTCGTAAAGTATATTTGTTTGAGGGACGTACAGTATATAAACTATGAAACACAGAAGGATAACACATTTTACCACTTCAATATACAAGACAGAGGACATTGTTAACATTAAGTTTGTATACTGTCAAAACCATTTCATCAGAGAATAGTGGAGAGGTGTGTTCGAAACGGTTCTTAAAGTTTGTTACTCAAATTGAATGTTTGATTACGAAATAGTTCTAATTTTGATTTGTTGGTACTAGCCCAGGCTATGTTTCCATAATTTATGTAACTTTGAACAAACGCAAAATAGAGTTGCATAAGATTTTTCTTGCCGAAAATTTCTCTTGTATTATATAGAATACCAATGCTTTTAGAACCCTTCTTGGTAACATAGTCAATATGTTGTTTCCAGCTCAAATTTCTATCGATCAACACACTTAAAAATTTTTTAACGTTTTCTCTTTGTATGATCGTATTGTTTATTATCACATTGGGAAAATCGTTCTGCAAGTGGCGTTTCTTTGCTGACTGGTGGAAAATTACACATTTCGTTGTGATAAGAATAAGAAGAGACGATGGAAGCCCTATGATTATGATTTGCCTCTTTGATGAAGTTATGTCCTAATTTTGATTTATCGATGCCTGTAACTGCGAATAACGACAAGTAGTAACAATTATTGAATAATTAATTTCCATTACGTTGCTTTGATACTTTGTTCTATGAATATGTATTTTAGATTATTGGATGATGTTCACGGATCAAACGTTTCTCACAGCTCAAGCATTTTATATATTAAAAGAGCATGATGCAATCATGTTTTGAAAGAACCACAAAGTGTGTTAATAAGGTTATTTTTCGGCAAATTTACCAGAAAATTACCTATGGACATGGTGGACCTTTCGATATCATCTTTTTCATCCCTACAGCTTTTTCCCTTCTGTGCTACAAAGAGACGGCTTGTGAACAAGTCTTGAGACGAGGTAGGGATGGCTCAAGAATAAATCTTTTTTTTCGAGTGCGACGCGTTTGTTGTTTTTCCACCACGTAGCTTCGATCTTTTTTATCGTTAAACAACCATGATGGATGCGAATCAACGTGCCCATCATAGGGTTTATATGCAAGCTTACCGTCAAAGACAGAGGCAACAACAGATAGCTTTGACAAGGAATGTTGGAAGGGTCACAGACCATCTTCCTAATGCTCATCAGGTTTGTAATTTCAATCAGATCTGTGATCATTTTGATGTGATTAAGTTTCCAAACGAAAATCACTTTCTTTGCTGCCACAAAGATAAGGTTAGATTAGAGCAGTTGGCTCCATTTCCACCTGAATTGAGAGAATTGTTGACAAATGATGGAACGGAAAATATGGCTAAAAACTTTCAAACAAATATACGTAAGTACAATTCAGCTATGTCTTTTGCTTCATTTGGGGCTAATATAACTCCCCCACCTTTATCATGGACCTTATTGCTTTAGAATCAATGGCACAATATACCATCGTGTTGGTCCTTTATGCCCTCAGGATGGACGGACTCCTGCTTATGGTCAACTCTACATATATGATAATGCTGATGCTTTAGACCACGGAATAAATGCTAATGGTGGTTGTAGAAGAGATATTTTTGAAGTCCTACAGAATGTCTTAGATAGCGAGTGTCCTTTTGCTGCTGCATTCCGTACTTTACATGAAATTGAATTAGCTGAGCAAGAATCTGCACGTAGGGAAAGTAGACAGTATTCTGAAGTGACAATGTTTATGCGGAGGGTTGGCGAGAGGCGTCGCTACAATCTCCCTTTCCATGACGAGGTTGCTGCAATAATTGTCGGCGAAGATGGTGCTCCCCCCACAGGATAGAGATGTTGTCATTTATCCTAGAGGACAAAACTTAATTCGTATTAGCTATATATCTTCGAATATTGATCCAATGTGCTATCCTCTTTTTTTCCCTCGACTTGAACCAGGATGGTATGTTGGGATCGTGAATAATGCTGTACGACTCAATGCTGCAAGAGTAAATACATCAATGCTCCAGTTCTCTGCCTTTTGTTTGGTTATTAGGACGACTTTTTCCCCAATTCACTATGGTAAGAAATTATTTCAGCAATATGTTGTTGATGCTTATTGCGAAGTAGAAGGATTTCGTCTCAAATACATTAGAGAGCATCAACAGGATCTTCGTGTTTACTTATATGAAGGTTTGGTTGATTATGTAAATAGCCGAGCCTTAGATTTGAATCTTAGAGCTCGTAGATTGACAATTTTACCTTCTTCTTTTATAGGTAGCCCTCGCTGTATGTCGGAACGTTTTCAAGATGCCATGACAATAATTGGGAAGTTTGGTAAACCAGATCTTTTTGTTACATTCACATTCAATCCTAAATGGCCAAAGATTACTCAAAGTCTTTTACCTGGACAGACAGCTTCTGACCGACCTGATTTAGTGGTCAGAGTTTTCAAATTGAAACTGAATGAATTTATCAAAGATATCACAAAAGATTTTGTCATAGGTATAGTTGTGGCATTTGTTTAGGTAGTAGAGTTTCAAAAAAGAGGTCTACCACATGTTCACATGCTTATCAACTTGAACGAAGAAGACAAAATTTTTGATGCTTCTGATGTGGACAAGTTAATATCAGGAGAAATCCCTAACGAGGAAGAATTTCCTAATTTACACAGTACTATAAAATCATGTATGATCCATGGTCCATGTGGTGTGTTATATCAAAACTCACCATGCATGGAAGATGGTCAATGCACAAAAGGCTTTCCAAAATCTTTCACCGATGAGACTGTTCTAAATTTCGATGGTTACCCAAAATACAAACGCAGAGACAATGGCGTTAAAATATTAAATGCCAGAGGTATTGAGTTGGACAACTGTTGGATTTTCCTTTCAATCCTTGGTTGTCTGCTAAATACAATGCTCACATTAATGTTGAGGCATCCACCTCAATAAGATGTGTCAAATATCTTTATAAGTATGTTTACAAAGGTCACGCCTGTGCTAACATTCAAATGCAGGAATATTAAAATCATTATGAAATTGAAACTTTTTCAGATTGTCGATATGTTAGTCCTCCTGAAGCATTATGGCGATTGTTCGAGTTTTATTTGTATCAACAATCACATAGTATTTATCGTTTGCACTTGCCTCATCAGCAACGATTTGTTTTTAGGGATGGTGAAGAAGACAGGCATGTGAAAGAGCTGCTACTCGAGATACACATCTGACAGATTCACATCGAACTTACTCAAAAAAATGAGGCTGCCAGAGAATATCTTTATCGTGACATTCCATGTCATTTTGTTTTTGATCAAAGGCAAAGGATAAGGAAACCGCAGCAACGAGAGAAAGAGAAAGTTATTCCAAGAATTTACAATGCTCGGCCCACTGACGGTGAACTATTTTATTTACGGTTACTTTTGCTTTATGTTCCAGGAGCAACATCTTTTGATTATTTAAAAGTTGTTGACGGTGAACATTACGAAACTTTCAGAGAAGCATGCATTGCCCTTCATCTATTAGCGGATGATAGGGAATGGGAGAATACTCTGAGGGAAGCTGCAACAGTTCGCATGCCTCATCAACTGAGGCAATTATTTGCGATGTAGTTTGCCCACTGTAATGTCCACAATCCATTAATGTTTTGGAATAATTACAAAGAATTCTTGATTGAAGATTTTCTTCGTAATGCTACTGAAGATATTGCTGAAAATCGCGCGTTAGCACATATTGAGCAAATCATTTCTCAAGCTAACAAGACATTGACAGATTTTGGGGTGCCTCCTTTGGATGAGCAAGCCAATAATGTCGATGTTAACATACAAGAACAGGCCACTTATGCTCGAGAAATGAGGCCTTAATTGAATGTTGAGCAACTGACCTTTGTAGACACTATAATAAACACTGTATCTCATAGTGATAATAATAAACACAATTTTTATTTTATATTTTTCTTTTAGGTGGTGACTTCCGACAGCTCAAGTACTTGAAAATTGCTTGAGAAAGTTCACAATTTTGGGTAACAATGAATCAATTTAGACTCACACAAAATATGCACGCACTACCAGAGGAACAAGATTATGCTGCATGGCTCCTACAATTAGGTAATGGAACTATACCCAAGAAAGATGCACCTCCTTTTCAAGGGACCATCCCAATACCTCAACATTGTATATGCAAAGATGAACTTTAAAGTCTTATATTTTCTGAATGTTCCGAGGATGATATATGTAAACGTGTTATACTTACACCGACTAATGAAGAGTCTTTGAAAATAAACCACAAGGTTTTGCAGTTGATGCCAGGAACAGCTACTCGATATCTGAGTGCTGATGAAGTTGTTGCTGATGATGCTAAGGAAGCTGAAAATTATCCTGTTGATTTTCTAAATACCTTGACACCGTCAGGTATGCCAGAGCACAATTTAGTGGTGAAGGAAGGTTCGGTCATTATTTTACTTCGGAATTTAGACACAAATGCAGGTTTGTGTAATGGCACTCGGTTGAAAGTAGTCCGTTTGGGTAACACATTTATTGATGCAATTATTTTAACTGGCATAGCTGTTAAGTCTAGAGTACTCATTCCTAAAGTAAAACTTGCCTCAAATGATACAGGAATGCCTTTTACATTAAAGTGACAACATTTTCCTGTTCGCTCAGCGTATTCAATGACCATCAATAAATCACAAGGTCAAACTTTCGACAAAGTTGGAATCTATTTGCGGTGTCCGTGTTTTTCTCATGGTCAAATTTATGTCACTTCGTCGAGATGTAGAACATTCAATGGTTTAAAAATTAAAGTGGTACCTTCAAATCAGCAAGGCTCAGAAGGAAGGCAATGCTTTACTATGAATGTTGTTTACTATCAAGTCATTGATTAGAAGGCTTTTATATTTATTTATTCTCGAAGAGAAAAGTTTATGAAATAACAACATTTTATGCTGTCCACATGTAAAAAGCTCCTCTGTTCATAAAGAGGTTTTGTTTTAATAACGTCACGTTATCCGGCACGTAAAAAGTGCACTTTCATGAAAAGCGTTGTGCTGAATTTTTAAATTTGTATTTAATGCAACCGAACAATTAATATGTAATACATTGGTTGTTCTTTTTTTTTAGGAAGCAACTAAAAAAATATTAAAATAAATATCATGATGGCAAGTAGCAATGTTGACATCACTATAACTGGTAAGGGGTCGTTTTTTCACGTAATTCAAAAATTTCTCTATTCCTTTTTGTTTTAAGATTTATATCTATTTCTAATTAGAACATGAACGAAACGATATCAACCAAGGATTAGCAAATAAAGGTATTAAATAATAGATTATATTTTGGCTATCCTTCTCATAACGTATATTTGCAAGAAAGTTAACAATATACCTAATGGTTTTAGAGAATGATCAAAATAGAGGAAATGAAGATTGCAATAAAGGTTTTTTTATTATATTCTAAACATTTTAGCTTTCAAACCTTTTTCCTCTCTCATCTTACTTTATAAAATTAATATATAGAAAACAATGCTTTAGATGAAAATAAAGTCAAGTGGTCGTTGAATTTATAGAAGAAGAAGGAGGAGGAGGATCTGACCGAAAGTACCTCATATTTTAGATTTCCTGATTAAGTAACTTTTAATTGTTTCTTTTGAAATTTAACCCTATTCCACATGGGCTTTTTTATGTACGTTGATTGCATGGGGGGGGGGGTAAAAACTACCCCCCCCCCAGGTTAAAATCCCTAATACTCAACGAAATCGAATGAAACTTGGCACGAATGTAAAACATCATAAGTAGTT
>JANSTP010076230.1:0-13764 GCA_025330745.1 Cladonema radiatum | reverse complement strand
TGTTTCATAAATATTATTTTTTGTATACGCTTTATAATATTTTTTTCAATAAATTTTGTAAATCTATTTTTTATAAATTTTTTCGACAATGTTTTTGTAAATATGTTTCAGAAATGTTTTTCGTACACACGTTCAATAAATTTTTGGCAAATATTTTTGTAAATACGCGTAAACATTTTTTTGTAAATAGTTTTTGTAAATATGATGGATAAATTTTATGAAAAAATGTTTTCCGAATTTTTTTTGGAAAAATGTTTCTCAAATATTGTTGTACATACACTTGATAATTCCTTTGTAAATTATGCTTCCTAATTTTCTGTTGTTTTAAATTTTTTGCTTGCACAATTGTCTTAAAATATATTTGGTAAATATGGTGTAAACATGTTTCAAAATTTCTTTGGAGTAATTTTTTTCCAGAGCCTTTGATTTCAGCGCAGGAAGCGGAAATTTTGCTGCGCTGTGTTTGCTTTTTTATTAATTATTATATTATGGAAACACTTAAAAATAGTCTAGATTATGATAAATACAATATCAACAGCAATAAGTTATTATTTACACTAGACTAAATATTCGTCAAAGAAAATAATTTTCATTAACGTTTTCCAAAGCTTTCTTATATTCCTTTGATGTTTAACAGTTTTGTTGTTTCTTGGCGCTTTCCAGTATTCTTTTGATGAAATTGTTCATTAAATTTTTTTTGCGTGATGATGAAGGCGAATCGTTAAAAACTTATCAAGTATTTGTTTAATCAGTTGGGTAGAGTGATTATCTTCATCAATATCTTCCAAATATGCCTCTTGGTATTCCACGTAACATATGATTAATTAGTTTTGTCTTATTTATCTTTACAGGACATATAAATAGATCATTGGACACAAATTTTTCAGCATGCATAACAAGTTTCACGACATCTGTAGATGGTGAAATCAAACCACCCCGAATATCCATAGATAAAAAATCATAGCATGGATTCAGATGGTGTATGGTGTATATTTGTGGTCATGAAATATATTGTACACTGCGCAAAGGTCTTCAGTGTCATCAAGTTTTAATGCATCACTGCATTCAATATAAGCAAGCTTTGGTATGACTTTACGGACAACAAATCCAGAGATGTAATTTAAAATGGACTCTTTGTCTTGGGAAAATTGCGTTGATGAATATTTACCAGATATGATATCCAGCTCTTCACACGACATTTCAAAGTTTTTGTCATTTTGTACAAGCGGGCATGTCCTATCATTCCCATTTAATGAAAGCACCGATCCACAAGAGTCACCTGCAAACGTCATGCAATTGGCATTTTTCGAGCCAACAATGGAATTTCTAAGTAAAATTCGCCTTATATGTGAGTATGTACTTGAATGGATTGTATTTTTGCTGCAAAAGTTCTATTGACAAATTTTTTACACTTTTAGCAGCCAAAATTAAACCGAAAGCAAATGTTCTCCTTCTGTGTTTAAGTAATGGTGAAACGTTGACTTGTCAATAACACGTACTCATCTCATAACATCATCAAAAAAAAGTGGTTGTTTTAACCCTTTTCAAAACGGACTTTGTGACTTTAACAAATCAAAAACTCTGTCAATCATTCGCATAAATATTATTGTGCCGTGAGCATCTTGCACACCACAATGACCTGCATTCATCAAAAATTGAAGTGCATCAGCAACTGAACTGCTAATTGTTTGGGCTGCTATTTTAACATTCATTTTGTGTCTTTGAAATTGAATATGTCCATGTGATAACTCGTTTGTAAAATGTAAACCCTCTTCTTGCTGTACATTAAATAAAATTTGAATGTATTCCCATTTGATTAAATTTCCATACGAGCCTTTAAGTTCTTTCAGATCCCCTAAGGCACTCCTAGCCAGTTTCAGCATATGACATATATCGGATATAAAATAAATGTCATTTTCGAGAAATTCAGTTGAAAATTTTCCATTTTCCGTTTTTCTTGCAATCAACGTTTGCACCGGTTCCATCACAAGTGATACTACGAATATTTAAATTATTTTGTGATGTCATGTCTAGGGCATTATTTACGACTGTGTTCAGGTTAAGCGAATTAATTCCATCACTCAAGAGTATATCCGATGGGGCATTTCCAAGTGGAGATCTCTGACAGTTTTTCAGCTCAGACTCAATATTTCGCCTGACATATTACTGAAATTTGTTTCTAGAACCTGAGCTGCTTTTTCACATGAGA
Source organism: Cladonema radiatum (assembly GCA_025330745.1). NCBI lineage: Eukaryota > Metazoa > Cnidaria > Hydrozoa > Anthoathecata > Cladonematidae > Cladonema > Cladonema radiatum. Next base: position 11,555 of record JANSTP010076230.1, on the reverse strand, counting down.
AATTTCTGTTTTTCAAATCTTGGGCAATATTTTTCAAATTATCAATCTTTTTGCCCCGTCTTCAAACTGTCTGCTTTAATGACTTTGTTTGCCTTCGATATTTCTTTATCAAAAGAGACTTACTGGAGGACTGAGTAAAGCGAGATTTTTTCGCCATGCCTCTAATCTCTTGTTTTCGTCCTCATTTTGTCTTTTAGTTCCAGTAACTTTTAGCAAGTTAAGAGCTTTTTGCTGTTCAAATGCACATTTAAATTCAGCATTAGGATTGATGGGGGCTTTGCGTGTCTTTATTTTTGTTTTCAATCTTTCTGGAAAATTAAATATAGATGGTATTATCCCAGGTTTCAAATGGGATTTACTGCAATCTACACTAGCATAATCACTAGGCAAAAAGTGTTGACTACATAGAAGATAGTTATCTGTGACTTTAAAGTCTTTGATTTTCATTGCAACAACCCATTTCGCAAACAGTTCTTTATTAGCAACTGGAAACCTATGGAAAGATATGTTACTGTCTTTCTCAAATTTTTTTGACCATTTGTAAGCAGAGCATGACTTCACTATAGTTTGGATGGCTAGCGAACATTAATATTTGTAATAATAATAATAAGCAAACAAACAGCTATGAAAATAGCTGTTTGTTTGATTAAATCCTATCTGAGCCCAATTTATCCTACTCCTCTAGTCTTTACAAAGAAAAATGATATTTTAGATTTAATTATTGACTAATTATATCGCTTGCTAGCTAGCTAATTGTCAGTTTTGGCTGTAACTAAGATTTTTGTTTTTGTTTATTTTTATGGCGTTCGATTTGGGATTTACTCTACGTTCAATTTGGTTTACCACTATTCAATATGGCTACCGTAGAATCGAAATGCCTCAGGGTCTTCCTGGTACTTTCTCATCTACAGGAATATATATCATTGAACAGGTATCTGAGTAATACCATTATGGAAAAGGAAAAGCTGAGTAGAATCAACTTTTTCATTACGACTAGGCTTGTATATCGATATGAAAAACAATTCGAATGTTTTTCTATGGATGTTTTTCAAAGGAGCGTTACGGGAAGATTTGAGTGAAATGGAACTGGCATTTCCATTTTATTTCTATATATTGGTTTTAAGATAAGTAAGTAAGTAAGTTTAGTTTAGCCACTCTAAGGTGACAGGGATGAAAGACCTTCAGCGCCGAAGCCTGATTTCCAAGGTGGTCCCGTATAAAGGTCATTACAGACTTTGGTCCTAGCGTAATTATGCTCCCATATGTTCTCACGATCATTTCCTGACGGAAAGATATTGTGTTCGCTAGACGACCGAGGCGTGGGTTTGAATTCGGAACTCTTAGATTCGACGAACCTTAGGATTCGCTGCCCGATGCGCTACGAACTGCGCTACGCCCCCTAAAATGGTCGAAAGATATTTCAGTGTCTAGAAACTTCTTTGGACTAACATCTATTGTGAACTTTAATTTTGGATAGTAGTTATTTAATGCTACCAACAATTCATCAGGCATATTCTTCATTCTCCTACTAAAGAAGTTGTCAAATAACATTTGTAAAACTTAAGTTTGAATTTTGAGACAACTTCTTCCTCGGATAAATATCTCAATATTTATTTTACCTCATCTGATGATGAATGACTTAGCGAAAAGCTTCATGACATTTTTCAAAATAGATTTTAAATGGCTTTATTGGTTTGTTTTTATTGTAGTTTCAGAAAATATATGCTAATGTAAAAACGCAAAGCTTAAAATAAATAGCTTCTGCTGCTTTTAAGTTCTTTCAGGAGCAGACAAGAGGCAGAATGTACGCACCCTAGTTAATTTGATCCTTATAAAGGAAAGATTAATCTCTGTGACAGACACGATAAAGTTTCGAGAAAAAGTTTTGAGTTACAACTATAAAAACTGTGTCTATACGTTTATGTGAGCTCATTAAGTGAGTTGGCCATTCGGAAAAGGTCGTGGTAAGACGTTTCTTTTCAGCTAGATTTATTGATAGTCTAATCCATTGAAACTTTCGTTTTTAAGATCAGTTTTGGGTTGGGAATTTTCTTAATAATAGCATTAAGGTCCAATATACATTCCCTATTCGTCAATTTTCGAAAAATGTGTCTATAAAGGTCTGTTTTCTCTCTTTGATGTGACTTATTTTGCTGATTTGTTTCTCTTTTTTTGTTATTGTTGTTTGTTTGTTCTTTGTTTTTGTTTTATTTTTCTCTTTCCCCCTTCCTGTGTGCAGTCTCTGTTTTCCTATAAATATCTTGATACACAAAAATCAAAGGACTAAAATTTAATATCTTTGAAAAGAAACTTTCTTTTCTGCACTCGCCAGTGTATCTTTTTTTTAAAAGAAGCAATTTTCTAAATTTCAACAAAAAAAATAAAAAGTTAGTTTATTTGTTTTTATCGATACTAGCAAGGTATGTTTTCGATCCTGTTTGCAATCCTTACAATCAAACTAGTTGCAGGTGGGGAACCGAGAGGGAAGAAAGTTTCCTGTGTATTAACTATTTGCTTTTATTTTTATTTACAACTTCTTTGAACATAGCAATTTTTTAAGAGAGAGCATTCAAGCGTTACTAACTTATTTTTATAAAAAATGTACAAACGTAATTTTTATTAAGGGCAATTAAAAAAAGATTATTTAGATATGTTGCGTTTCCGCTAGTACCGTATAGCTTCTGAGCAACTGTTAAAAACAAAAGAAACTATTACAAAATATAATATTTAATATTTTAGAAAACATTAAATTTCATATTATTTAATAATTTAATTTTTGCTTTTAACAGCCGCTCCCAAGCTATCCCGTACTAGTGAATACGGAGCATTAGATAAGGTATGCTCTGTTTCCACTAAAAAAATAATATAGCTTCAGTTAAATAGTCTTGTAATGTCATCCATCACTAATGCAGAGAAATGATTATTGAAGAAACATCTGATTTGGCTATTTGCATTTATATTTCTTTTCTTATAGAAATTTGAGACACTTTACAAAGCCGGCGTCATCATTCAGCTACAGTATATAACAAAAAGCGTTAGATAACAAAAGATATAATATACAATGTAGTGGTATCCACAAAAATGACGCCATATTATGCTTAATATCGGATGCCACGAATTCCTTTCAAGATACTTTCTATTTTCTTTGTTTGAACCATGATGTGAGCCTGGTTGTGTTTGCTGGCGTTTGATCTCTGAATCTTCTCTGACACTTCTCCGGAAATAGTCAATTTCTGTAGATAATACCTTCGTTTCGTCGCACATTATGTTACCCTTGCAATTGACTTTATGTTCTGCTAATGCTGAATGAATGGTTTACTTTTTCATTATAAATAGTTTTTTTGTGTTACTTCAATCAGGTAGAAATATTAGCACCAGTTTCTCCAACGAATCGTTTTGCACATGAGCAGTTTAACATATATACTCGTGGCGTCGAGTAGGGTTGAAGTTTCGCTTTATTTTTACTGCACAGGATTTGTTGTAGGTTTTTAGGAGACGTGAACGTGATTTTGATATTTGACTTTTTAAACTATGTTTTCAATTTTTCACTTATTCCAGGTATCTGTGGTAATGTTGCGTGTATGCAGTCTTTGTATTCTTTTTAGTTTTTTCTCGTTTTGCTGTTTAGAGAGGCTTACTGTCACAAATTGTGCTCATCAAAGTCTATTTATTAGAAAATTGATCTTAAGGATAATTTTAGGCTTAGTTATCTAAAACTAACCTCAGGTTTAATAATCCTACCCCACCCAAGTACATAGTTTTAATTTAAAATGCCTTTTATTCAACTTAAATTAGTATTTCCTTAAATTTAACATACACGACCCCCGTCTTAAAGAACGTGAAATTCCACTTTCGATTTAGCATCTTTCTCGAATAAATCTGATGAGCACAAATTGTGACAGTAAGTTTAAGTTAGAGGTACATAGTTGTTAGATATCCTATCAATGTATCGACGGTCGTTATCACTTTCCAAAAAATGTTTTTCAGAAATTCAATTTCTTCAAACAGATTTTTAATTGAGCATATTGAATGGGCTCTGGCTAGAAATCCTTTGAATACTCCTTCAACATTTTTATGCAGTGAGCTATTGGGCTTGATTTGGACATTAGTGATTGCTTCCTTTCGATAAACTTTAAATTCGTACATTCCTTGCATGTTATTTATAATAGTCACATCAAGAAAGTTTAGTTCTTTTTTATCATTTTCATATTCTGCTGTGAATTGAATATTAGCATTTTGTGAATTTGAGTATTTTGAAAAATTCTTCAGCATTTTCACGTCTTTTGAATCTATCATATGTGTCATCAACATATCCTTTGAGTGAGGGTGGTATAAAGTTTGGGTTGGTATTAAGTGCAATGTTTACAGCGGTCATTTCAATGTGTTGTAGAAAAGCTTCTGCCATTACTACCATTAACGACAAACCGATTGGCCCAGCGTCTTTTATTAGATATATTTTATTGTCCTAAGTAAAATATCATTTCTTTATACAAAGGTCTACTAAAATCTTTATGTCTTTTAGTAAAAGTTTTGTTTTGGTCTTTACATTGTCAAAGTCCGATGATAACATATGCATAATAACTTTAGTTGCTTCTTTGATCGGAATTGATGGGTATAAATGGACAGCGTCAAAAGAAACTTGAATTTTGTTGGCGTCTGGGCTCCATGTTTTCGCTTCTTCCACAACGCCAGGAGTATAAATGGTAATCTGCTTATATGCAAAACAATATGTTGGAGCAACTGGTGCTAATACTTCTAACAGATTGAAGCCACATAAAGAAGCAATTTTTAATGATAAAGTAAACGATTCAGCATTCCATGAATCCTTAGGGAAGGACCCTAGCTGATATCAGCCTCTGAAAAAAATTATGTTCAAAAGATTAGTAAAGTGTAGACGAAGAAGAAATACAAATAATGTACAAAAAGGATTCCAACCAGGAAAAAGTACAGTCAAATTATTCTAAGATAAAAAAGCTTTTGATCAGGTATGGAAAGAACATCTAACCATGAAGCTAAAAAAAAAATAAAAACTTCGCAAAATCCTTACTGAAATAGGTGGACAGTTTTGTAACAAAGCGAGTCATACATAAGAAATTAATATAACACAGCTCATACAAAAACACCTCTAAGGCAGAAAAAAAGCCATCAGTAAACATGGCGTATCACAAAACAGCCCCTTATCACCTATTTTGTTTCTATTATATGTCAACGATATTCCTTTAAATCAACGTTTAGAAACATCTAAGTTTACGGACGATATTGAACTATTGGGGAACCATGATAATCGATATGAATTTTTCAAAGCATCAAAAAAATTATCTTAACTTTATCTCCGTTGTAGTGGGCAAAATGGCGAATAGTTGGACAACAAAACATTCAAATAAGATATAAAACCCAAATAGTTAAGTCTGGCAAAATATAAACCTAATTTAAAACCTTATGGCATAGAAATAGAAAAAGAATCAAGTTCAAAGTTTTTAGGGATAACCATTGACACAGATATTCGAATAAACAACATTAACTTACATCTTGCTTGCATAACAAGAATATGATCAAAAATGTTCAAGACAATCTTTCGTACTTTTATAAATTCAAGAGAAAAAGCCACGGTCCCAATGGTAACGTTTTAACGAGTTTGTATAAAATATTCGTGGGATTAAAGTGAGTTCCTTTCTTGATGTTACTAACAAAACATCAATTAGACCAGCTGGAAACTTTTCAAAGAGATTAGAAAGGATTAAAACATTAACGAAAACTCCTTAGGAGAAGGTTGGAATATCCAAGAGAAATATGCATGACATTTACATGGCTGGCTAAAACTCCAAACTGTCTGATAAATCTTTTTTCGCAAACCTAATTTTTATGTTTTTGTATTTCTGTCTTTTCTTTCTTTCTTTCTTTTATTTCTTTTTTTTTTTTTCTTTTTTTTTCTCTCGTCTCTGTTGATAAGATCAATTTGTCGTTGACGCTCAGATTTTTTAGAAAAAGTTAATAGTAGTTTAAGTTGAACAAGAAAAATAATATTAGCCGGACATGGCAAGCTCGCCCATTTTTAATTATTATAGGAATTGCATTGATACAAATTTTAGATGCTATGAGATCAATCCTATCATGATTTCTTTTAATTCAGTTAAGACAATTATAATATTGTTATTAACTGTAATTAAACCAAACGTTTGGCGGTTTTTTTATATTACTTGTATCTCACAGAATACACACAGTTTTCATGTCAGTTTTGTTAAAATATGATATTGTATTAGAATACTTTGTGCAACCCTCAGAAAGTGAGGAGAAGAACAGGCATATGGTAGTAAATACCAACTTGACTAGCTTCGCCTGGCTAGATGCAGTGATAGTAAAATGCTTAAGCATCAGATACCAATAATCTTTAGCACGAATTTTTGTTCACTAAACTTTATCTGTATCAAAAGCAAAACAAAAACAAGGTGATTAGTTATAAGCATAAATCCAAGTGTGCTACAATTTGGTCAGTAAGGAAATTTTAAAAGGTGAAATGAAGATTTATAGATAGGTTTTAGTCAACTGTACTGACCTTATAACAATATCTATCTCATATTTCAAAAACTTAGTAATTTCCTCTTTGGTGCTCGGCTTCTCCTATTTGCTTTTGCTAAATATTCTGGAATGATTTTTAACATTTTTAAATAAACTTGCTTTCTACAGGTCTGCTATTTATCCATTCATATTATTTACTATATCATTTTGATATCTCTACCTCTTTGCTCTAAGCTGTTTTAAATTAAAGAGAAAAGAGTCATACTTATAAAAGATACTTACATTATCTTGAATCTGATTGGTCGTATTGAGTGAAAATGTTAGAGAATACATTTCTTCTTCTCGTCTTTCATTCATAAGACTATCAGCAAATAGTTTGTTCAATGTTCACGATCCTGTTGGTGCGAAATTTCTCTCCAGGTTCAGATTGGGATTACACGTTTTTTTTTATAAGAAACCAGCTTATAAGAAACTTAGTGCTGGGCATGCCAAAAATTTAGAAACATTTGGAACTAAGAAAATGTGGCAAATTTTCGTAAAGAAGCTTTTTTGCTGAAATTCACAGTTGAAATACTTTGAAGGTGGCGATATGGGATATATAAGGCGCTATTCATGCCATCCTTGTAATCTTTCTTATTTACAGCGTACAAATCATGCAGTAAAAACAACCAATAAATGACAAACTTGTTCATTAAAAGCTAAGAAACTTCATAAGAAACTTTTGGAAGCAAATATAGGCGATTCGTAAGAAACTTTTGGAACTAGGTCTGGTGATTGGTTTCTTATAAAAAGAAAAACGTGTAAGTCACTTGTGCGAACATAAATTTAGACACAACTTTAATAACTCTGTAAATCCCGTCTGTACATGTCCCTTAGAAGTTGAGGACACAGAGCACTCTCTTCTGCGCTGCTCACACTACGATTTTCTTCGAGCCACCCTCTTTGATAAAGTAACAATTATTTTTAACGGTTTTTTGAGCCTTTCTCCTAATGATATTACCGCCAGGACCATTTTTACTGTTTGGGCATGATAATCTTTCCTATGACCAAAATACAGAAGTTTTAAAATGTACTGTTGACTTTATTACTCTATCCAAACGCTTTGGTAAGCCGTTAATACTTAACAATAATGAACAATAATTAGCAATAATTAACATTTATACTATACTACAAATTAATTGGTAAATTGTGGATATTAGTTTTCAATTAAATGACAAACTCTAGACGTAATAGCCCAAGTCACACTGAGGATTATTTAATTTAAATAGATTATTTAAATTTTTTCCAAATCTTAAAAAAGTATTTTCTCAATAAAATTTTGTACCAGATATCAAATAAATATAAAGCTAAGCATCAGTATTTGTCATTTTTATCAAAATTTTATAATTTCAGTTGTTTTCAATTGTTTCAAGAAAATTTAAATGATCTATTTAAATTAAATAATTCTCAGTTTTTCTTCGGCTATTATCTTGTCAAAAGATTTTATTATATGGTACATAAATTTAAAACTTAGCATCAATATTTACAGTATTTATCAAAATTAGATCTCTTCAGTTGTTTCCCATTGTTTCAAAAAAATTTAAATAATCGATTTAGGCTGAATTAAGGAGTCTTCAGGATGACTTTCGCTAATAATAATAATAATAATAATAATCAAAATTTAAAAAAAAATTACGTAAGCAAAAGCATCATCATCATCATCATCATCATCATCATCATCATCATCATCATTATTATTATATTCTTCAAAACTTTTTTAAATGTGTTACTTTTTGAAAACAACTATTTACACCGATTACATCGCGAATTCACATATTTTAATTAACAAAAATAACAAATGCAAGCACTTTCATATAATGTATAAAAAACAATACAAGCGACAATAAATAACTACAGACGAAGTTCATATTAAATGTAAGCTATATATTAGATAAGCACTACTCGCTGAGTTTATAGTAACCAAAATAATGAACGTATGGTTTGCAGATTTTGCTAACGCAACGAAAGTCTACAGTCCTTATTAACTACGAATGTTTAAAGTAATGTTATTTCATATTATACTTCCAAAATACCACAGTGCCTCATATAGACCGTTCTTTCAGAGGAAAATAAGGGGACTCCTATGACTTTCTTGAAATAAATCATGAACGTGATTTTCTTCCTTATCGAACCATTTGTGTGTCTAAACTGCTGTAGCAGAAAAGTATCAGTGGTGAATAGTAGTAGAACTATCCTTCTTAAGAAGATCTTCAAAATTCGAAACAAAGTCATTATATACAACTCATAGCACTTTCTCGTGTATGTTATTAATCTTTCTGTAGTTTTAACGTGAGTGAAAACATCCATAATAAATTGTTTTACTTAAATTAAGACTCAACCAAAGGCCTTAAATAGAACTCGTCTCTTCTGAAATGAAAGTATGTTTGACAGTCAAATCAAAGCACTTAGTTTCTGATTGCCTTCCTTACAAAATTCATTCACGTGATTATCAAAGCAAAGAGATTTATCAATGTTCATTCCTAGAAGTTTAATGAATAAAGTTTAAACTTAATGAATCAGTGTTCGTGCTTATGACCTGCTGCTAGTAGATGACACTTGCTAGTAGTGAGTTTCATGTAGTTAGATTCAAACCATGCAAGCGCTAGAACGAAATTCTCTCCAGGTCGTTGAAGCACAATTTTTAGATCTAAGTTACATACATATGGTGCTGTACCGTCCGTACAGTTGATGTCTTAAGAAAAAGCGGAAGACAGATCATTTATATAAATGTTGAATAAAATTGGCCCAAATACAGAACCTTGTGGCACTCTAATGAGTAAGACCGTCCAGGAGCTAAAAATCTCATCTATTTTCAATATTTGTTGTCTATCACTTAGATAACTCAGCACAATAGATAAAGCAGTTTTCTCAAATCCATAAGCATGTAACCTTGCTCTCAAAAGTTCATGATTTATCGTATCGAAGGCCTTCGGATAAGTCTAGAGTTGTTGTCTAGAGTTTTTTTAGCAATTTTCAATTTGCAATTTTCAATAAAAGTGCTGTCTGTGTACTGTAAACTTTTCTGTATCCACAAAGATAGTTTGAAAGATGTGATATTTTTCTATGCGTGACATAATTTTTTTTTTTTGCATCAATCTCTCATATACTTTCGATAGCGTTGGCAAAACACTTACAAAACGATAGTTTTTAACTGAATTAAGATCGTTTTTCTTGTATCTTGTCCGCTTTTTCTAATTCAGCTTGAAAGTTAAGAGCTTTGAGAATATCATTGCTCCAAATGAACAAATGCAATTTCGTCTTTTTCAGTGATTTATGTGAAAGTGAAACTCCCTTCGATTGTTACTTTATTGTTTATATTTTTAACACTTGGATGATCTTTGAATTTAGAAATGGCAATGTAAGTGTTATCTTTACATTCACTTCAATCGATCTCCGTTGTGCGAAATCAACCCTTTTGAAGTGATGTAAATACCTTTTCTAAAAAATCCCTGAGTAAATTTGCTTTATCTTCTACAAAATTTACCAATACTCTCCCATCAATTGTATTTATATGTCCTGCTGAATTCACTTTGTTTGATAAAAGTGGTTTAATTGTTCTCCCAAAATCTTTTTCAGACTGCAAGTCCAAATATTGACATCAAAGGACCATATTTGGTCAAGACTTTTTGTTGCCCTATAGATTTTCCATATTTTTTTTATCAAATTAGTCAGTTGTAGCAAAAAAAGTGCTTGTAACAAAAAAGTACTTCTTTTGAATTGTTTTTACAATAGGCCAAGTCACAATGAGGATTAATTATTTTAAATAGATTATTTAGATTTTTTTGAAGTTTTAAAAAAGTATTTTCCCTTTTTTTTTTTTTTTTTTTATACATTGACATAGATTTACAAACATAAGTACCACGTAAAGATAAATAAACGAAAAATAATATAACGTAATAAAATAAAAAAGAGACGTCACAAGATTCACAAAAGCCTCTGCTCTCTCTGAGAAATTTAGAGTCAGAGGCATTAAACAAAATGGTTAAAAAAAGAAGGGTATAGAAAGGTAGAGGTTCGTTCTTTTTCTACATTCAGATCTGAACTCATAGGAATAGTTGCATAGAAAAGTTCCTAGAGAGAAAAATAAATTTTTTTTGATGCACTTAAGGTCGCGCTATTTTCTCTTTCTTCAAAATTTGAGTCGCCATAGAGTAAAAGATCAACTTTGAGAGATTCAGAAAGTTGATGGAAATTTGGTGCCACAATTGATACTTCGTTGAAAAGAGTCATACGAATGTCAGAAAAGGATTGGCAGCGCAGCAAGAAGTGCTCGTTGTCTTCAATTTCAGAACCACAACTGCATAGAGGATTAATATTATCTTGAAAATTATGCCTAAATTTGTGTTCATTAAGATGACTAAATCTCAGTCTTAATCTTGTTAAGTATTTAACTCCTTTTGGATTATGTATTTTGTAAATAGGTCTCGGAGAGGGTCTGATAAAAAGTAAAAGTTTTTTTTTGAAAATTGCTAACGATTCAGATTTACGAATATCTCGTCCAAGTAACCCCCACTCTCTTATCGTGTGAGGAGAAAAAGAATTTTTAAATAATTCTATTCTACAGCTAAAACCACGGGCATTCTGGCACCTATTGCTATAAGCATAATTTTCTATAGGTAACAAATCAAATAGGTACTTTGGTAAAATTGGTATTTAAAGAGGTACTTCATCCATGGGTAATTAAATATCATCCATGAGTGGTTACATATCATATTATGGGTATTCAAATACCATCCATGAGTGGTTATATATCTTACATAGGTAGGTAAATACCAGCCGTGAGTAGTTAAATATCACATAGGATATTTAAATACCATACATGGGTGGTTAAATACCATATATGGTTAGCTAAATACTATCCATTAGTGATTAAATGCCATCCATCGGTGGTTAAATAGCATCCTTAGGAGGTTCAATACCATCGTTTGGTGGTTAAATACCGTACGTGGGTGGTTAAATACCATCTTTAGGAGGTTCAATACCATCGTTTGGTGGTTAAA
>JANSTP010076119.1:0-13767 GCA_025330745.1 Cladonema radiatum | reverse complement strand
AAGATGAAATAAAAAGCAGTGTTCATCATTTTTTCTCCTCTTTCATATGAACCCAACTTATATTTTCACCTTGGAATCCCTTTAATATTAGCCAGCTGAGTTTTTTAATGATCTTGCTTAACCAAAATATTGAAACCCAATACCTCACCTTATCATCATGACCATGATTGCAAAGTCTCATCATGACCAGTTGTGTGTGTGGTAGAAAAATCACTGAAATAAACAAGAAAATCCATAGTACTAATATCAAAAGACATTTGGTCAAAATCAAAAGGTTACATATTTCAATCAGTTCATAGCATCTTCCATCTAATAATTCCATCTTTTGCATCGCTGGAAAACCCTTTTGGTAAAAACCATTAATTCTATTTCATGGCAAGTCTCACCTTAAAAAAGCTATCAAAGGAATACACTAGTGAATCATTGCTTTGTTTGGATTTTGCTTCACTTGTTTAGGTGAATGACATTGCGTTAAGCTTAGGCTTAGATTGATAACAATATATTATGATGCAAAAAAACTTTAGATAATTCAAGTAAGAATAAAGATATTGAAAAACAATAGTTACTTTTATTCTCTTGTAGTGTCACTGGTGGCCTCATTACCATTATGTTCCCCTGATGTATTATCATTTATTGTTGTTGTCATCATGGCTTTATCATTGTTGTTTCCTTGATGTATTTATCATTGATTCCAGTAGCATGCACAACTCAATATTGACATAAAGCAAGTTTCTGTGAATTTAACATTTCTTCCAATTGGGTACATCATCAAGAAAAATAAAATGTTCATCGTAGCTTTTACCAAACAAATTTTGAAATTTTTTCTCCATTGGTTAGACAACGTTCTTTCAATCTAGAAACAAGCATTCAGCATACATGAAATGATTTGAAATCTGTAATTTCGATTTGAACAAGCTTACAAAAACGGTGTAAAAATGAGTATATTGAATATCAAATGTCATAATTGCATTTTATTGCAGTAAATATCATAGAGTTTATATGCACATCTAGATTCCTGTATATGGGAAAAATGAAGCCTTGTTTATTGTACAACAAGCTATGTATGGCCAAACTTCTTATGATTAATTCACAAAAACACCTAATTTCAAGATTTTTATGAAACATTGATGTAATTGCTTTTACTGTGTAATCTTTGTAATTTTATTCTATGTTTTTTTTTTTACTTTTATAAATAAGTAAATATTAGTCTCAAGTTCTTCTGCGAAAACTGATAATTTTTAAAAGCATAATTTATGCAATTAGTTCTGAAAGAAACTACGCTTCTCACTCTTGAGATTTTTAAAACTTGAGATTTAAAAATGATGGCCAGTTTTTTGATAAAGCATTTTCATATGTGAAAGTTTCCATTGGTAAATTGGTATGACCTGAGAAAAGTTTTAAATATCATATATGTACTTCATGACTTCACTAATTTTTTGACTCTGATCTAGACACCCAAGCAACCTCAGGGATAGTAGAGAGCAATTTTCTTTTAAAATAATTAAAGTGTTGATAATTTTTTTTAAAAGTTTTCATGAATGCAAAAATTATAATTTTCATTTCTCAACTGTTTCAAATTTGTAGAAGAAAAAATATCTATTCCCTCAGTTTTTCTTTATAGCTCTTCTACTGTTAATGACTATTACTACTTTTACTGCTAGATTAATGATTTCAGGTGGCTTTTCCCATAAGCTGCATTAAAAAACGTTTTCATACAAGAACATTTTTGTTTAAAATATGTTTAGTTTCCGAGTAAACCAAATTTTGCACCTTCCTTGGGCTAAAATTACTGAAAGGAATGTAAAAAAAAACAACTCATAAGCATAATTTGTTGAAAAACAGTAAATGTAGAAAACATAGTATCAACTTGGTGAAAGCGACATGGAAAAAGCTTTTTTGTTCTAGTGCTTTGTTCATACTGAACAAAAGAAATGAATTAAGCAATCACTTTGAAATTATCTCATAAAATAATTTTGGTATCATTTCCTTCCTCATAGATTAAAAAGTAAGTATATAATTCTATAAACCAAGCCATGAATTAATTAAAGGCTGCTTGTTTGGGTACAACATAATAATTTTGAAGATATTTTTAGATAAATCTTCAAGTCATACATATCAAGGCCTTTTCTAGAAAGTACATGCAGGGTCTGATTTCTATAAAAAGGGCACAAAATGCTTATGTAAAACAACTTTTTTTCATATTATTTCTCTGTTTCCGCTTGAAATGGGCAAAATGTCTTGAAATTTTAGGCAGGGCAGCGTCCCATATCCAGACTCTTAAAAGGCATAGACTTAGCTCTGCAAATGATAGAACTATAAAACAGTGGCTAAAGGCATTTTCCAAGGCACTAATTAATATTTTTGTCCATCAGATATAATGTCTGATACGTTTTTCAGAGAAAGAAAATTCTCACCTTAGCAAAAAATAGAAACAAAGTTTATCAACAAAATATTTTTAAAATATTTTTAAGCTTTTTTTTCTTCATCCTAAAAAAGATTTTCTTTTGAAATGGGACCAAGGATCAACTAAAATAAAGCAATTTCCTTTATTACAAAACACATATTATCTTTCTAGCTGATATTATTTTCAATCCTTTGCGTACCACCCACTTGCAAAAAGGTGGGTTTTTGCAAGAGAAAAAATAAAATTAAAACAGACTACATCTCAAGAACTAAGGCCTTCCGCAGATGGGTTTTGGTCTCATTAGAAAGAACGTTCAATTTCCTTTAAGTAATGTCTAAATCAGGCGGCTTGGGCACTTCACTACAGCTGACAAGGAGCTATGCTTCTTGCCATCCTTGTTCCCTGACGAGTCTGGGAATGGAGCTCAAAGGGTTAAACAAGAAGTATAGTGTTGACTAATGGCACTTCCCCTTTTTTTAAATGGACCTCTGGATAAAAGAAAATATTGTTTTAAGGCTCCTCTATATGTAGGAACAATCCAAGCCTCTCTTATGCAAGTTCTAATTAATAGTAAAAGACTCTAATATAAAGATTATGTAAAAAATTGCACAACATTTCAAAACATTTAAAGGTTGGCCTTTGCATGAGATTTCCATTAACTCTATTGAGACGGAACATTTTGCCAACTTATTTGGACTGTGGTAAAAATGCCCTCCGCCCCCATACCTTGCATTCTAGAAGGTCTCTTGCAATAAAACTTTGGTGAGTTATAAAATAACTTATTAATATTCCATTTTGCCCAAAATGAGCTTCAAATCACATGACTAAGTAATGATGTCATCATTTTTCTAACTGGGAGCCATTTTGTCTACATGGCTACTATCTAGCCACAGACAAAGATAACATCTTGTATTGCTATAATGGCCATTTTACATATGCCAACATCGAGTATTACATACATGGAATTAGAAACTAAAAAAAAAAAAAAAAATGAATACAGATGACTCTCCCTAATTCAAATCTCAATTAATCGAACGAATTCTAGGTCAACACCAATTTTCCTTAATAGACTTTTATAATTTGCTTTCTATTATTCGAACCTCTGTTATAAGACAACTTCTACAGTTCACATGTTTCTACTTTTCATATACTTAAATTTCAGTCCTCTCGTCATACTGGTTTAAACCAACACTAAAAATTTATTGGCCACCTTTTTTCAAGGCCCTTCCTAAGAACTCTGAAAGTACTAATCTAATTACTTTCAAACTTGGTATATACATTGTTAGGACAACTCTCCATGAACATTTCGGTACTATTTTGTTGATATCATTGTTTTTCAAAACTTACCCTCAAAAAATTGCAAAATTCAGTCAAAAAAAAAACCAGCAAAAAATGGACTTATTTTATGTCAAAAAGGGCGTGGTCGGGCGTGGTCACAACACGTTTTTTTCCACCAAAATGTTCCCAAGTAGTTTTTAGGAAAAGTCACTAATTTTGATTGCATTATCTTTTTTTGTTTCTGAGCAATTAGCAATACTAGAGCAAAGTTTCAAAGGATATTCTCCCAGCATGATATTTCTTCCCATACCATGTTTTTAAAATTAGGACAATTGGATCTATCGTAAAACAAACAGATTATAGCCCAAGAATTTACCTATAGAATGCTAATTACTGCTGTTTCAGCAAAAAATAAGGGACTGGGCCAAGAATCAAGATCAAATTTGAAACGGACTTATTGATTTTAGTGAGGGGTTGGAGTCACTCTGAAAGGCTGTGCGTTAAGTAACAGGAGATCCTGATACATTGAGTTTTTGGATGTCAGCTTCTTTTGTCCTAAAATGCTCAAAAGTTTTTGAAGTTAAATATCTCTTCGAAGTGAAGATATGCTGTAAAAAGGATCTTGAATTATGAATTCTTTCATTATGATTCATTATGATAGTGAATTCTCTCATTTGAGATATTTTTGTGTCTACATGTTACATTTCGTTTTCAACAGGTATGGTATGCTTTTCCAAAAATTGAACAAGGCCAGCACCGTAGCTTTGCTAACCAGGCTATGACAGGAGACATGCCTGATTGCAGATCAAGCCTTGATACAATTTGATAACTCAACCTGGCATCAGTTAGCTTGAGTAATAAAGTCTGTTTTATCCGACTATTTGCAGCATCATGGTTCGAATTAAGCGATCGCGAATCGCGATTCGCAAATGCACAAAGATACTTTGCGATCAGCTTTTATTTATTTCTTTAGAAATCGCGATCAAGAAATATTTTTCATGGATTATGTATTTTTCACTTTTGATGTTTTTCCTGGGAGATGAAAAAACCAAATATGTCATTTAATAATCGTAACTATCATGTAATTGCAAACATGTGTATATAAAATATCTTTCTTCTAAAATATGTCTTTATTGTGCCACAAAATAAAGACACTTATTTAAATAGAAAAAGCGAAGAAATGCTTTTAAATAAAGTTCTATTGAAAAAATGGTGAAAGTCTTTTTATTTAAAAGTTTATACTTGTGGAAAAATCTTACTGTAATTAAGTAAAAGCAAAAACAAAACTCAAATTATAACAGTATTCTTATAAACACTGGAGTGACTCCGCTTGCATTTACTTGAGTAGACGTGATGCGCAAGTATCATCTAAGGTTGCTGTGTAGAAACATTAGTAGAAAATTGGCTGTAAGTGATTAATTGTTAAAACAATAGCCTGAAAACCCCGAACTAGTGTAAATAGAGCAGTATAATCGTAAAATTTTCTACCATGGTTGGGCGACATTTTTTTAAGCCACTATACTTAAGAAAATTTTCGCGATCATATATTTTTCTGTTAATTCGAACCCTGAGCATTATATTGTCTAATTAGTTTCTCAAATTTGCAATATTATTTAAGCGCTTAAAATCTATCAGGGTGATTATTCCATCATCAAAATGGAAATTACAGTAAAAATTTTCAAGCCATCAGTAACTATTTAGCTCATAAAGAAACAAATATGTATAAGTATAAAGTTTTGAGTTCTCTAAAAAAATTAATCCTGCAAAATCAAGTACTACCAAGTTAAAAAAAAATTATGTATGTATAAGTGAAGATTCATGTTTGGGGTTCACCATATAATACGTCCCCCAGTGCCATCAAGATTTTATAGTTGCAAAATAATTTGTGATCGGCCAATACTTTAAGAGATGTTTTTTCTGAAAATGGAAGTTTTTCATTCAACATTTCAATAAAAATCAAAGCCAATACTGAACTTTCCCAATATTCCTAGCTAAAACCCTATATTATCTGTGTTGGGAGCAAACCTATCATCCATTTTCCAAAGGAAACTATAGTAGGAAATATGTCAGGTAGAGCATTTCTTTAGCATGAAACACTGCCTTATCTGATGAATAATGTCAGATGTTAGGTAGCTATTTTGGGATTTGCACATGTGTATGTCCAGACAGATGTAAAAGTTTGCATATTTGTAAAAGTTTGAAAGAAGTGTACATGCGTTAACATTTCCAGAACCCACCAACATAAACAAGTTATAGACACATGGCTAATTGTTTCTTGATAAAATATGACTAACCAACTTTTTAATATTCTACATCAGGGCATCCCCTAGGATACATCAGGGCATATCCCCTGAAATAGTCCTTGAAAAAACCCCAATATATACACAAATAGACATTGGTCGATTTTGGGTCCAATTTGGACAGATGAGCCAATCTGCCAATATTGGTGGGCATTGATTTTGACGAATCAAAAAAAAAGTTTATATTTGGTGGGAATTAATTTTGACTGATGGCCCGAGTGATTATTTTTTCATAAGACGGAATTTGTTAGAAAATGATTCTCATTTTTGTTTTTCTTGTAAAATTTATTTAATTTGTCCTTATTTTTAAAAATGGTTCCAAATTTTGACTATAATTTTATTTCCTGTTACCATGACAATTGATTGACATGGTATGGTTGTATTGGTTAATTTGCCTTTATTTACCTCAATCTAGCGTTCCAAATGAAATATTAAGTTCTTGTCAAATTAGCAAAAAAGGAAAATTCCCTTATTTATTTCTTGAAATGTGATGACATCAAGTGATCTGTCAGAGGTCAAGTATTAGTCAGGTATAAATGTATCATTAACAGTTTATAATGAGTCTACAGCAAATATAAATGAATCATGACTGATTATAACCAAACAATGAGACTATGATTGGTTAAAAACAATGTAAAACTTTAAATGAGAGCAAAAACTCATAAGCAGTAATAAACGGATATTAGAAACTGCATCAAGTGATCATTTAACACATTCAGTGTCATAATAATATAGTCTATGACGAGAAGGCTCTCCAAAACATACTTTAGCGGTCTATACTTATAAAATCGCGATGGTTTTGGGCAATCAAAACCTTTGCAGGTTACCCTAGTCTAATGTAGCTATTTAGCTGCATTAAACTCTCTTGTATTCCACAAAGTCTTAGTTTGAAAAGTCAATGAGAAAAATTATATGAAAGGAGAAAACAGTTTAGTCAGACTTCAGCGAAAACAGTTTTACCAATAAAGCAAGCATTTTTTTTTGGTTGATTAAACAATGAATCAGATGATTGACATATTGCAAAGAATTCTCCAATGGATTTACGATAAGCTATTCACTGAAATGGAATGTTTTTAAAAATATATATTTGGATTCGTTGTTATTCGTTGTTTTTTGTGTGCAAGTTAGACCACGCCCTTTCTTGCCTATCTGCCATTTACTTTTTTGTGGATTTCTAGATGAAAAAAGCAACGTGGTTACCCTGGGCAAAGACTACTCAAAAATTTATGCTCACATTTTTAAAATAACAATAGTAAATATTGATAAATTTATCATCAGATTAATTCAAAGGAATGAAAAAGGAAAATCAAGCTACTTTTGCTGCTTTCAATCTCAGTTATAGCCATTGAGAGATATCTTAATAACAATGGTTCCTTTTACATTAAAATTATTATAGCTGACCATGGTACCAAAAGAAAAAACAAAGTTACACCATTGTTCTCAATAATTTGAGGGAAGGCTACTAGAAACATATAATGACTTACTAAATTTCGCATTCCTCTCAGTTTAGATGGCACTGTAGAATTGATACTCACAGTGTGATATCTTTATAATCAGAGCACCAGAAGATATTAATTTTGAACAACTTTAAGTATCCTGATAGGAAAAGAGCTTAGGCTAAATCTTAAATATGACAATAGCTACTACTAATTTGCAACAAAGTAGTGTTTTTATTGGAATTTTTAAAATAATGATTTTTGGAATTTAATATGTGGTTTTTGCAAATTAACTATTTTGTAAAGTGATGTTTTGAAAAATAAGGTTTTGCTAAAAAGATAGGATTGTTTTTTTTTTTAAAAAAAAAAATAAATAAAAAAAGCAGCATCAAGTGTTATATGAAAATTTTTGTTTTCTTTTTCCAATGATGCCATCACATAAAAAATGGTTTTCCAGTACTTTTCATAAGAACAGTTTTCATAAGAACACCAGCTATAATTTTAGAAAAAAATGGTTTAGAGCTAAAGAAACATTGTAATTGGAAGCTAATTAAGGAAATTAGAATAAATATATTTACCCCATAAATGGAGCATGAGTCACGGCTGTAAGAATTTATAAGAACATTTCAAGATCATCTTTGCCTGTTTTCAGCGAGGATGAAAGATTTGCCAGTTATCAAAATTGTTTTATCAATCGTTTATATTCCTATGTTCCTCATTATTGTTACAAATATGTGCATACTATGTTAGGCATATTCAGAACCCATTTATCGGTCATTTACTTTAATGTTAGTAACTTTTGCTGAGAGAAAATTTTGCTGATGAAAAAGCCATGAAATTTTAGCATTGAACTTTCACAATTGAGCCATTGACTTGGTGGAAGAAATCTTAGCAAAGAGAGAAATATTAAAACAAATTTTTGAATTGAATATTCCATTTATTTATTCTTTTGATCAATTTTTGAAGGCTTAGGGATCTTTTTTGAAAAAATATATAATTTCATGCAAAAAAACTTCCGCAGCGAGGAAATTTTGAAAAAATTTGCAGGAAAAGACTTTTACCAAAAGCTACAAAACAACGAAACTTTCCTCCTATGAAAATTTCTGATATTGAAGTATGTGTGGGCCCACTAATGTAATTAAAATGTATACTGCTAATCTAAAATTTCTATATCAAGGCGGTACTATGTGCACCTTTCAAATCTGATACAAGAAATTAGATTTTGTGAGTACTACGAGACATAGAGACTTGGAACCATAATATTGTAGAAAAAGAGCTAAGAAAAACAAGGAGCAGTCTTCAAGCTAAATTTTAGACAGAATCTTAGACAGGGCTAACAAATCATTTTTTTATACTGTACGGCAGCGTACTTTGTTTATTTATTTGCTGTACAATGTCGTACTTGATAAATTAAAAACTTTGTACGCAAATAAGAAGTATTTCTTTTATTTTAAAATTATCATTCATCTATATCTATCAGTTCATTGTGGTCAATTTGTAAAAAACTTTGTACACCAGCTCCAAAATAGTTATTGAACATACAACTTATTTTTAATTAGCTGTACGTTGGCGAACAAATCCAAGAAATTTGTATGTAGGATGTACTAAAAAAATCAGGATTTTTGTATGAACTTACTCGACGTACTCGATTTGTTATGCCCTGTTAGATTAGACAAACAGAAACAGGAGAATTTTTCTAGGATCAGCCATTGAAACTTTCCTGGGTGATTGGCAAATGCTGAAGCGATTGCTGATGCAAACTTCTAGATGTCTGTTACCACGGCAGATGTACGATGCTTTTTGCCGGGGCAATGATACCTAAATTTCAAAGACTATGGGGCTATATACAAAGATAGCAATATTACATGGTAGAGGAGGCTATTTTCAGAGATTATGATTTTAAAAAAGGAGGAAAAGAAAATGGTTACCTGGTGCATGCTATCATCACCCATGTCAACAAGATGATTATTTCTTGATAGTTTTTAAGGGAGGATATGGCGGTATTAGCGGTATAAATAATGGCGGTATTCTTATCAGTTTAGATAGCACACATGATAATTAATTACCCACACAGTTTGATATCTTTTTTTATCACAATACCAGACCATTTTAATTTTAAATGCTTTGAAGTGATTCTAATAAAAAGCCATTACTTAGGATAAATTTCAAATCCAACAAAACCACGCAAATTTAGGGCAAATTGGTGTTTTCGTTTCCATTCTACAATAAAGATCTTAGAATCTATACGTGCCTTTTAAAAACTACATAAATCTTTTTGAAAATGAAAGTTGACATATCTTATGCTATCAATTTCTTTTAAGTTTCTAAATAAAGATGTCTGAAAGTATTTATTTTTGGGGAAAAGTTGTTAAGCCAAACCTATTACTGTGCTAAAGGTAATACTACCCAGATTTCAATGAATTAGTCCGTTAATTTTTGAAAAACTTCAATTTGATGAGTATTAAATTTTCTTACAAAAAAATCTGAACAATGAAAATAGGGAAATTTCTGATTGTTGTTGTGATAATTTTTCAGGATATTTGAAAGGATGTTTCTTTTTTCACAAGAACAATTTTTATAAGAACAACAGCCTTAAATTTAAGAAAAAAAATAGTTAAGAGCTAAGTAAAGATTGTGATTGAAGGTTTTCCTAAAGAAATACATACACTGTAAACGAGCATAAAATCATAACCATAAGAATTTATAAGAACATTTCAAGATCACCTTTGCCTATTTTTGTTAAGAGCAAAAGTTTGTCAGTGATTTCCAGTGGTTCACAAATGCCTTTATTCTTTGTGGTTGTTTCTATCATTTTTATACCTTTTGAAACCTAGTGAGACAGGTTTGATACTTATTCATCATCCATTTATGTGCTGTTTGGGCCCAGTAGTCTTTTTATGTGTACACCTAATCTATCATTTCAATATGAATGCAATACCATTTGTAACTTCAAGAAATAAGATTTTGCGGGTTCTAAGAGACATCAAGACTTGAAGAGAAGAAATGTATCTGTTGAAAGAACAGTAGGTAGTCTTCAGACTAAAATTCTAGTATTTACAAATAGTTTGAGATGAAACAAACAGAAATAGGAGAAATATTCTGATATATGTAGGCAGAGCAATATAACATGGTGGGGGAGTCTATTTTCAGAGATTATGAATTTAACATGAAGAAAAGAAAATGGTTACCTGATGCATGCTATCATTGCCGATGACAAAAAGATGATTATTTCTTGACGATTTTAAGGGAAGGATATTGATATATTTTATGATCAAAATACCAGAATATACTCATTTTAAATGCTTTAAAGCATTTTGACAAAAATATTGTGCTTAGGATAAATTTTGAAACTACCTTAATCTCAATTTACATCAGAATTTTTTGCTTGCATTTTTGCAATGTGGATGCTAGGACCTATAAATGGTTGTTGTAAGTTTCTTTTGAAAGTGATATTTGACATTATGCTGTGAATTCCTTTAAATTTCTAAAAAAAAAATATTGCTTAAAATGTATATTTTTTTAATTTTGGAAAAAACTTATTACCCAAAACCTATTATTAAAATTTAGTACCCAGATTTTGATGAATTAGTCAGTTAAATTCGCACTATGTAAAGAGGAAATTTCTGATTGTCATTGTGATTACATTTTGGAATAAATTTGAAAGGATGTTTAGAATAAATTTGAAAAGATGGATACTATTATTTTCACAAGAATTAATTTTATAAGAACATCAGCCCTAAATTTTAGAAAAAAAAATGTCAACAACTAAGAAAAGATTACGGGTGAAAGTTTTACTTAAGAAGCTGAAATACCCTATAGATCATGACCGTAAGAACTTAAAAGAATATTTCAAGATCACTTTTGTCTATTTAATTAGGAACAAAAGGTTTTTTTAGTGATTTTATTGTTTTCAGTGCTTTACACATGTTTACTCCTTACAGTTATTTCTAATATTTTTATACCTTTTCAAACTCAGTTATACAGGTTCAATTCCCATTTATCATCTACAAACATTACATTTATGTCCAGTAATTTTTTCATTTTTAAATTTAGGGCTAATATATCACTTCTATATCAATGCAACACGGTGTGCAGCTAGTAAGTCCAATACACAAAAATAGATTTCTGAGTAAATAAAAGGCATTGAGACTTGAAGCCATAATATTGTCAAGACAAAACTTACCTGAAAAGAATACTTGGCAGATAAAATAATAATAATTTCAGACAAAATTAAAAGGAATATGAGAAATATACTGGGACTACCTAATATTCCACATTGGGAAAAATAAAACATTTACTACTTGAAAATTAAACATTTTCAGCTCCAAAAAATGGCTCTTGGGTTATAGCTAAAAAGGATATGTAATTGAAAAACTTGTAAATTACTTAATTTAAAACAAAAAATTAGCTCATTTTTCATATGTTCTCAACTTAAAAATTTTGAATTTTTCCCTGTGACATGATGGCAGAAGAGGATTTTTTCAGAGATGATGAACTTAATATAAAGAAAACAAAATGGTTACCTTGTGCATACTGTCGCTGTCCATGTGAATAAAATGATTACTTCTTGTGATTTTTTGAAATTTCTAATGGCTAACTGTATATGATATTCCTCGTAACTTAGATGTTAGTTTGATATCTTTATAATAACAACACCAGAATATTTTAATTTTGAATGCATTGAAACAGTCTAATAAAAAGCAAGTGCTAAGGATAAATTTCAAACCTACATCAGAATTTTTTGTTTCCATTTTTACAATGTTGAATGTTAGGACCTATAAATATTTTTTGTAAACTATTATTGAATGTGATATTTGAAACTATGCTATTAATTCCTTTCAATTTCTCAAAAAAAATTATTGCTTGAAATGCGAAATTTTTTAGTTTTGGAAAAAGCTTGTTACCCAAAACTAATTATTAAAACTTATTCCCTAGATTTTGATGAATTAATTTTCATAGAGTTAATTTTGTAAAAAATTTGTAAAAAATGTGACTTGATAAATATTAAGTATTTTTACCAACAAATCCGAACTATGCTAATAAGGGAATTTCTGGTTGTCGTTTTCATAATATTTTTGGATAAATTTGAAAGGACGCTTCCAGTACACAATTTTTTTTCACAAGAATAATTTTTATAAGAATATCAGCCCTAAAGCTTTGAAAGAAGTAGTTAAGAGCTAAGATTGCGGTTGGAGTTTTTACTAAAGAATTTAGAGTGGGTATATTTATAAGAACATTTCAAGATCACCTTTGCCTTTTATTTGCTGAGAACAAAAGGATTTAACTGTTTTTCAGTGGTTTATAAATGTCTTTTTTCCTCATGGTTGTTTCTAACATTTTTATACTTTCTCAAACTTAAATATACAAGTTCAATACACCCATTGCATTCCTCATCCATATTTTTGCTGTTTAGACCGAGTAATGGTTTTCAATCTACACCTAATCTATTATTTCCATATCAATGCAATGTGGTGTGCAACTAAAAAGTTGACTTAAAGAAAAAAAGATTTTTTGAGTACTATGAGACATCAAGAATGGAAACCATTATATTATAGAGAAGGAGCTTATCTGAGAAAAACAAAGGAACAGTTCTTTGGCTGAAAGTATTTAGAAATAATTTCAGAAATAATTTCAGACAAAACAGACAGGAATAGGAGAAATATTCTAGTGCTATGTACACAGAGCACGATTACATTGTGGGAGAGGCTTTTTCCAGAGATGATCAACCCGTAAAAGGAAAAACAATATAGTTACCTGCTGTATGCTATCTCCGCCTATGTCAAAAAGATGGATATCTCTTCAGTGGACTATCCCTGTTAATTTCCTTTTGTTTTTGGCAATGAAAACTTTGACCCTTAGTCTAGTCTAGCTGAATTGGTTTCTCTTCCTTAAAGTTTTAGTTTGAGAAGTCAATGAGAAAAATTGTGTGAAAGGGTAAAATAACAGTTTAGTTAGACTTCAGCAAAAAAACGTTTTTGAAGCAACCATTTTCGTTGGCTGATAAAACATTACAATTAATTAGAATGAATGTGTTCCAAGCTATATGATTTCATTGGTGTTTATGAGAAAACAGACAAAACCAAGCCATATCTCGCCCAGTGATTAGATATTGGCTTTTACTTTTTCATGGATTTCTTGATAAAAAAGGGTCGCGGCTATCCTATCCAAGGACTACCCAAAAACTTATGCTGTTAGTTCAAAATACTGATAATAATCAGTGATAAATAGGGGTCGGCCCACTTGTACGACATTTCACTTGTCCGACATCCCATTTATCCGACATATTTTTCAAAAAAACTTTTTTTGTCCACTTGTCATACAGCCCAAAAGTACGACATCCAGTTGTCCG
>JANSTP010076008.1:0-13768 GCA_025330745.1 Cladonema radiatum | reverse complement strand
TCTAGGTAAATGTGCATTGATAAATGCATTCAGAAGATGCATTGGATGCATCTGAATGCGCATTGTGCCGGGTGGGAGACCACTTGCGTGATAAATGACGGAGTTAATTTTGAAAGCGTTTTTTCTTTTGCCGTTTTTTTCGTAGGCTGTACTTTTGCTAGATAGCCCAGACTTATTTTAAGGAAAGAAAAACATAATAATAAACACAAGGGTAATTTAAGAAATTTTTCGCTGGGAGGAAGTTATGAAATGATAGCAAAAGTATTCCTTACGTTCTTGAGTAATTAAATAAAAATGTGCAAAAAGGAACTTTTTGTACGGTTTCACTGCAGACATAATGTTTTTTCAATACATCCAGTACTGTACTTTTCACAATTTTTACTTTAGGTTTTCCAGTTCTGTAATTGTTGTACTAGTTACCAATTGCAAGAAATAAAACTAGCTTTGGATCTATTATGGACTTACAGCATTTACTGAAGATTTATTTTAAAAGTCTAGTAAGAAATGTTATGTCCAATTTTTTGAATTACGAAATAATTTTAAAAGAACTTAAGTCCATTAATCTTAGTGGGTAGCAGCGATGACCAGTCTAATATATCTAGGTGAATAGTTTTTTTAAAAGTTAAAGAACTTAATAATATGAAGGCGTAATAAGGTTTCCAGTTCTATTAAGTATACTTACAGCAAAGTGAAGAGATCTACTTTAAGCTTGCTTTTCTCAAAATGAAAAATATCGACATAAGTAAACTCAGCGTGCGAAATTATCTTTTCAGGATGTGAAAAGTATTTTAGTGCAACAGAATTTTATGCTTTAGGAAGCCTGAGAAATTTACTCAGAAATACTGGCTTCCCTCAATTTCGAACTTGACTTCGAAAAACTACTCTTGTTTTTGAAAAAATGAATCTTTAATTTCCGCTAAAATTACTCTTGATTTGTATTTCATTAAAAATTTACTTTATCCACCGCAAAACCATGCGTAATTTTGTTTCAGCGAAACTTCGAAATAAATGTGAACAAAAATTGCAAGGTAACGGAAAAAACTTTTATCTTATTATTTCATTAATGTTTTATTCCTCGAAATTCTAAGTTTAAAAATTTCACTTTTTATCGTATTTATGAATTCAATCACCAGATCTAGCTCAGATAAGTCCTTGGTTTAATAATTTCAGATTTTAGATTAAAATCTTTCTTTAAATTTTAAAAAGCTGTTGTCTAATTTCATAATGCAGGTCTCAAGCATCATGAAATTACCTTTTCGTCAAATAAATTTGATGTGTCCCAGATTTTTAAGAACAACGGTATCTTTGCGGTCATTTGCGAATGCTATCCAAAAGAAAACTTTAAACTTCTTTATTTTTCAGTGATCACACATTTCACATTGGACTGTTTAAACCTCTTAATTTGGAATTAGTAAAAGCCGTAATTCGCAATTGATATTCTAAAAGTTGTTAGGGTGGAACTAGCACTTAGTTTTAATATCGAAGGGAGAATTGATCTTTTTTCGAAAACTTTAAATCAAACACTTTTCTCTTCTTCTCGGTCGCCATTTTGAAAAATATCTTATTAGCACGCTCAAAAAGGCAACAAGTATTCAGACTCTTGCAGTGAGTGAGGTCATTAAAACGACATATCAAAATTTTGAAGTTTTAAAAAGTGAAGGTATGATTTTAGAAAAAAGAGTAGGCAACGTCGGCTTGGTTTTCAAGTCGACTTTCATAAAATTTGGAGTGTATAATGTTGCTGCGCAGGCGCACCCAGGGCGTCCTTAGAAAACTTCCTTAAGAACGTTGTTAGTATTAATTAAAAATCAGGATAAAGATCGCTTTAGGTAACTGTCCCCAGGTTTCTTAACGTACAAAGCACATTTTGGGGCTAAAATCATGACCAATGTGAGCACATTGTTGCTGTAGCAACCACGTTTTGTAGCCATGGTAGCCCAAATTTAGAAGTTAATTTAGCAAGGACAAACCGTTTTTCTGTCTTTTTTTTGAGCCTAAACCTTTCTTAATGTTTTTTTTATATAAAAAATCTGCATAGAAATAAAAGGTAGCAAAGCAATCCACTTTCCTTCTTGGATACAAAGTAATTGGAAAGTCAGCCGACTTCTGACTGTCAATAAAGCCAGACCTGAATAGAGTTAACCGTAGCAGTAAACAGCAATGGCAAGTGTTAAATGGAAATTACTCCACCGTCCTCCATTGCCGCAACTCTCTTCAGTCTCTTTTCCCATTGCTGACCACTTCAACGAAGCCAAAGGAGAAGGGCATTTTATAAACAAAATTAGTTCAAAACCATATGTGAATTTCTGTTTTGAGCGTAACAGAAACGTGCTTATTCTATTTTGTTAGTTTTCATCAAATTTTCATGGAAAAAGAAAATTCGATTGAAGTTTCATGAAAATCTGGGATATGCACGTGTTCACTGTAGAGCAATTCCAATTATAAAGAGGGAATATGAAATACGACCTTTGTAGTTTGCATTATGTAAATAACTTTACATCTTTAAAAGGCATGTGCATGGTTATTTTTAATCATTAGTAATTAGTTAACCGAACGAGTGTTCCTCTTAATGACGATAATATTTGGTTTAAGTGAGGCATGGTCTACTATATATAAAAGTAGACAATGAGTAAGAAATAAAAATGAGCAAAGCACAACTTGTATTTTGGAACGTATTCAATAAAGTTTCCGAGGATTTTATGCATTAAATAAGGCTTTTATTGAGTAAAGTTGAGTTTAATATTATATGTTTATTATTTATTTCTTATTTATTTATTTATTTAGAAATCAAAAAATGGAAAGCAAGAAAACATGATAAATAATAAGAAAAAAGTAAACGTTTCTTCCATTTTTATAGTTTACAGATTTTTAGTCTTAAATTACTTCAAATATGAGTACTGCTTACAATAACTTTTTTGATGCAGAAAAAGCAGATGATTTTTCTAATGCGATACCAGGGTCCAGTGACAAAACCAGAATTGGTCTTCTTCTGGTTCCCAGTTTTATTGATAATACTAATACTGTTCTACATCGTAAAAACATTGTAACAAAATTTTTTGTATATATTATGTAGCTATTATTATATTATCAATGTGATTATGTATTTTGTCGCATGTAGACGTAATGAGTATGAAGCTGAAATAAATAAATAAAAAAAGTAGGCAGAGGCAAGTGAAAACAATAAAGAATTATCCACCAGCTTTTAGGCCTATAAGCCCACCTATTCTTCTAAAACGTCTCGCCGAAATTTTAAGACAAAAAATCTATTAAAAACCACTGAAACTACATTTCGGTAGACTGTTGAAATTCAAAAAGGGGATAAATTGTCACGTGGGGTAAATCATTCTCCTTCCTCCAAGGTCAAAAATACAAAAGGTATGAATGCAAAGATTGGAATCAAAGTTGCATCAAATCAAAAAATGCATCAAAGATGTAATACAAAGATTTGCCGCCATATGTGATTTGGAATTGATCAAAAATTTTTTTTACAAATAAAACATTACTTTCAAGCTTAGAGTTCTAGTCATAATGTCACCACGTCTTGAAATTGACTTTATCAATATTTCATTGCAGTCCCTGTCTCTCTCTGTACCTTCTGCAATTTTTAGCGCATTTTCGGTCAGTTTCCAAAACGCACGAGACATAATGCATGTATCAACGGAAACAATTTTCTCTCTCAATAGTTCCTCGATCATTTTTTTGCCAATGTATGTTGGTTGTATTTTTTTAGAATTATCTGATAAATTAGGAAACAAAGGACCATTTCATCAAAGCGTGATAGTCCAAATTGTAACAGGTACCTAAAATTCAAATTAGTGAGACTTTATCAGTTTATTTCTTTAAAACGTCTTACGTCAGAAGTTCATACGAACTTATCATGCGCGTATGTGGAATCGAACCCGGAACTCAGTAGCAGGAACTAACAGTGCTAAAGACTACATCGCAGCAACCCCATTATTTTTCCCCACTGTCCAACGATTTTTGTTTCGCAATTTCTAAACTATAATGACTTACTTAATACTTATTGACTTCTCACCAAATTTAAACACAAATTTTGGAACGTAAATCATGCTCGATATGGTTTTCCAACAGTGTTTTCTAATGTTTTTTGTGTTGCCTAGAACATTAAAAATAAAAGTTCGTTGAATTTACTGCTGGGCCTTTTATTGGTAACAAAATCCCTGAAAACTGGTTTTTAAATTCCTTGTTGTCCACTTGATGACGTCATCAATATGGAAAGCAAAAGTTTGTAGAAACGGCTAAGTTATAAGTGTGAAAAGTCTCATTGCTATTGCCATCGTTGTTACTGATTCATTCTAGGTGGCGCAATGTAATTATGAAAGCACACTGAAATAAATAAAAAACGGGAATCATTAAAAATTTTCGGAGCTCATTTCTATGTCTTTTTTTGTGAATAAATGTAAACTTGCATGGTTTTATTATAATTGCAAGCAAAAAATTTGAATGAAGTCATTTTGTTACGTTTTTATTATACATGAGGAATATGATGATCTGTTTTTCTCGAAAAGAGACCCCCTGTTTTGTAATATGAAAAAGTAACTTTAATGCCTTATTATTCTCTACATACACAAAACTAGCGATACATGTTTGATTAAAGTTTGTTCAGCTTCAAATAAGCATTGGATTAATGTCTACAACCATGGTCAGAAATATTGGAAGAATTTCGAGATTTTTCAGCATAACTCTGCACCACCAGCGATAACTAAAAGGAGATATTTTTAATTGCCGAGATAGCGGTTTATCTATATGAGCCTTTAGCCTTGTGCTCTCGGGTGAATGGGTGTAAACCACCCAGCTCTCTTCTTGGCTGCTTTTGTAGCCCTTTAGGGTGGCTACAGAGAGGAATCATCAAAATTGCTCTTCCGCAATTTCGTTACTGAAAAATTACATGGCAAATGGAAAGTCAAAATCTGAAAACTGCTCAGTTTTACTCTGAATTCCAAATATATTTGTCCGCGATTGTAGTTTTAAAGCTTTTCAGAACGTTCATTTTTGACAGACCGAAACTATGACGTCAGCAATTACATGACTTTCGGAGAAGGTTTGGAAATTACCCCCAAGGCTTGGAGTGACCCCTGCATCCAAAGATGCAATTTCCAAAATAAAATTCTAGAATAGGAGAAAATTAGACTGTTAGCCAATTACCCCTGTCTATCAAGGTTATTATTTATTTTATATTATATTTGTTTATTTATTTATTTATTTATTTTTCTTTTTTAAAAAAAAAATAAAGAAGGAATAGTAATAATAATTATAATATCTATATATAATCTGCGTTGCGTGCGAATGCTAGTCCTAAAGGGGAAAAATTTACTCAAGCTGATTGGCTAAAAGAACAAATTAAGAATTTCTATTGGCTGAAAATCATTAAAGAAAAACGACCAATCAGAAAACGTCAAAAACTTTTAGAGAGAAACCACTCCAGTGTTTTTGACGTTTCCGTATGAAACTTTTCGTATAGAAAACAGGGAATAATTGCTATGGAGAAAATTTTCTCTAACTTCACCTGTGCTTTTCTTTTAGTGACCAAACTTCAAATACATATACATCAAACAGTTCTAAAAACTTTTAGGCCAATTTTAACTGTTGGTTCTTATAGCAATTGTATATCTTTCACTTACTTTCTGACCTTTTTTAAATAAGAGATAGTACATTGTCAGCAAGGTAACGCATAGCGATCTCTCCCTTGGATTGAGCTAGCAGGCCTATACTACGCCTCAGCATCGTGGGATGCTTTTTTGCAGGAGGAGGTCCATTATCTAATTTCTTTAACATAGCAAAGATCTATGGTTTTATAAGTGCAGTGGTTTTTATAAAATAACGTGATAACAAGACCAAGAATCTAAAACATGTGTTAGAGCGGAGATTTTAGAGCCTTGATAAAGGTTTCAGCGTCGTGCGACGCTGAGTGCAGCTATCTATATATAATTTGCGTAGTGTGACGCTCCTTTCATGGAAGTAAGCACTTCTTATTTGGAAAACGAAAGTGAAATAGAAGATTTTCATTGGTTCAAAACTCTTTAAAAAGAAAAACCAATCAAAAAACGTCAAAACTTTTTGGAATGAAACCATTCTAATGTTCCTAACGTTTCCTGAAAAATTTTTTCATAGACAAAAAGCAGGGAATAAATGCGATGAGGCAAATTTTCTATAACTTCAAATATACTTTCACTTTACTGATGAGACTTGGAACACATATACTCCAAATACTTCTGAAGATTTTGAGGCCAATTTTTACGGTTGGTTGCCGTGAAAACAACCTATAATTTTATTGAAAGGTGAATTTCCACAATTTTTATAACTTCATCTTTATTTTGCCTTTAGTAACCAAACTTGGTACACATATACCCCATATGGTTCTGAACATCTTATGGCCAATTGTTACGGTTAGTTGCCATGGCGACGGCCTATTTTGTCATAAAAGCTCAATTTTTTATTTTTGTTTTTATAACTTTACCTATAGGTGTAGGTATAGGATCGCGTAGCGATCTTGGACAGCGTTAGCAGGCCAATTCGACGCTTCAGCGTCGTGCTACGCTTTGAGACAGGAGCATATTAATTTCACCTGTTAATATTGCAACAATCTATGCTATAAGTGCAGTAACTATTTTATTAGGAGACTTGATAACAAAACCAATACTTTGCTTTTGCCAACCATACTTAGTAAAGTTTTCTAAAACATGTGTTTGAGATTTCACAGCTTTGATTTATTGGTATAGGATCGCGCATCGATCTGGGACGCTTGAGCGTTGTGCGACGCTGCGTGCAACTAAAATATATTATAAGCGTAGCGTAACGATCCTTTTATGGAAGTGAGCACTCCTTATTTGGAAAATGAAAGCGAAATCAACGATTTTCATTGGCTCACAACTCTTCAAAAGGAAAACCAATCAGAAAACGTCAAAAATTTTCGAGCGAAACCACTCCAGTGTTTCCCTGACGATTTATTACTAACGTATGAAACGGTCCGTATAGAAATCAGGGAATAATTGCAATGGGGAAGATTGGGGAACTTTACCTGTACTTTGCCTTTAGTGATCAAAATTGATACACATATACCCCAAATGGTCCTGTATATTTTGGGTCCAGTTTTGACAGTTTGTTGCAATGGCAACGGTTTATAACAACATTAGAAGTTCAGTTTTCAAAATTCTCCATAGCTTCACCTATACTTTTCCTTTAGTAACCAAACTTGGTACACATATATATCAAATAATTCCGAAGAGTTTTATTCCAATGTTGACCGTTGGTTGCTATGGCAACAGCCTATTACGTCATTAGAAGATCTCTTTCGGAAAACTTTGATTACTTTACCTGCACTTTGCCTTTAGTAACCAAATTTGATACACATATACCCCCGAATGATTTCGAAGATTTAGAGGCCAATTTTGACACTTGGTTGTTATGGGAACCGCCTATGACGTTATCAAATGGTCGATGTTCCACATTTTTGACAACTTTACTTTTACTTTGCCTTTACTAACCAAACTTAGTACAAATATTACCAAAATGACTGTGGAGATTTTTCGCTTAAGCTTGAAGTTTGGTTGCTATGGCTAATAAGACCCAGAATGTAAAACATGTACTTAAGATTTTAGAGCATTGATACAGGTATATAAGATCGCGAAGCGATCTGGGACTGCGTTAGCAGGCCAATGCAACGCTTCAGTGTCGTGCGACGCTGCGTGCAGCTAGTAATAATTAAAGACTATTTAACAAAGACAAACCCTATCATAGGGTTGAGGAAGCTTTGGCATTTACTTAAGCCAACTTTTTGGCCCGTTTACTAGGAAGGCCTAATTCTTGAAAAAAAGTCACTGGGAAAGCAAAAAGCCATGTTTTATCAAAACTTGAATTTTTTTAATCAAGACTAATATTTTATGAAGATAATTGTTTTTTATTTCAGAATTCCATTTATTTAATCAAATTAACAATAAATTATTTTGTTTTTATGAATGTCTTATTAAAAGCAATTAATTAATTTCAACTAGCTTTAAAAATATTTATTACAGACCTCAAATCTCACTGGGAAATCAAACATTTTTTGAAGGTTGACCGGGAAGCACAATTTGAAATGCTTTGCACTGGGTTAAACAAAAAGGTCCCGCAAAGACAAAAACGAACGAACTGGGTCAATGAGACAGCGATGAAACAATTGAGAAAGGCAAAGCAACTGCTTTTTTAACTACGATTGGCAAAAGAAAATCTAGGTGAATGAAGATCTAAAACACAAGAAGAAGAAACTTGGTGTCTAATTTTGCGCAGAAAAATAAGCATTATAGCCTGTAAAAAAATTCACTTTCGGTGACACGTCTATAAAACCTCAAAAAATAATGTTAATAAAGGCGTCTATTAGGTATTAATTTTATTCTTCAATGATTTCTGTTGAACTAAAGAAATTAAACAAAGCTAAACCAAGGCTGTAGGTTAGAAGGATAGAGCGTGGGACATTTCTCTTTCACTGATGTTTGTTTATCTATGGTTATCTAAACCAATCACAAACCGTTTGATTGTTATCTGCTCTAACTGTTTGCCAATCATTTTCAATTTTTCCTAATGCTCCCGCGTTTTCACAGAGTAAATATATCAATGTAAACAAACTTCTGAGTTCAGTTTGATGTGGCAAATATTTAAAACATTCGATAACTATCAATTCACGGAGATTTTGATACAGAAATTTATCTTGGGTTAGGTAAATTGCCTGATGAGGAAGATGTTCTTTGATTCATCTATCATCAACAGTTTTTAGAGGTAGAATAGCAGAGAAGGTATGGTTTTTTGGTATAAGGAACAAGTGCTACAGGAAGCAGAACTCATTAATTTGCAAATGCAGTAGACAGGTTTTATGTTGCCAACACTGGCATTTTGTTACAGATTATTATTTTTTCTTTTTAAAAATATTGTCACTCAAAGCTTTTTAGCTTATTGCAACTAAGCTTGCAAATAGAATATACTTTTCGTTCATTACCTTAAATCCAAAAGTGATTGATGTGTGAACATTGTCTTACAAATAACATCAAGTAGCTGATAAGAGGTTGTTGGTGACCTGCCTGGATATTTGGCTTGGCATTTGAAAGTGTTTTATTGTCCATGTTTTGTTGCCTAAAAGAAATTGATTTAGTTTTCTTATGTGAGTTTGCAAGTTATTATTGTTTTGACAAAAAATAAACTATATATAAACTTGCTGCACAAACATAACTTTGAAGAAGTGAGAAATAAATATAGTTATATCATTTATTAACTTCAAAAAGCTGTAGATGACAAGATGTGATTAGAATAGTATCACTTTTCTTGAACATTTTTTTAAAAAAACAAAACCTGCCTCAGTGACCAGGTGCAGGTCAGACCTTGCCAAATGACTGGCATGATCAAGATCAAAATTCAAATAGGGAAGCCTGATCCAGTTCAAATTGGCAATTGCTAGGCAGCCTAGTAAAAATCAATAAAAAAATAACCCGTCCGGGTACTTTTCGGGGATATTTAACGGGTCAAGCTAGTGAACGGTGCAGAAGTCCAGTGAAAATGATTCTCACAGCCCAAAGTACCTTGAAGATACCTCTATGCCTTTGGTGTTGGTTTTATCACTGGGCCACATGTGTTGAAGAATTTTATCCAACACAACAAAACTAAGGGGAAATTAATGGAGAATAAATTGGTTTGATTTTAATTTCAAAGTTTCGATTCGATCATTGAAAAATGACTTTGTGCAAAAACAACGTATCTTCGATTGAATGTGCAGTGTTGATG
Source organism: Cladonema radiatum (assembly GCA_025330745.1). Classification (NCBI taxonomy): domain Eukaryota; kingdom Metazoa; phylum Cnidaria; class Hydrozoa; order Anthoathecata; family Cladonematidae; genus Cladonema; species Cladonema radiatum. Next base: position 4,000 of record JANSTP010076008.1, on the reverse strand, counting down.
GAATTTTGCAGAATATATAAGTTGTGAATAAATGTGCACCCATTGAGAAATATACTGCAATTTTTACTCCGGCTTACATTATGGAAAAAAGAGTAAATGTCTTAGCACACACTTGTATATATAGCCTAGCGTAGCCAAGCAGCTTTTCTTTTAAACATAATTTTACCAAAAAACAAAAAACAATATCTCATCATTGGGCGAAAAGCGGCTTTGTTTAACTTCGAAGGCCAATCTAGCATACTGTTTCTTTACTTTTAAAAACCAATAAAATCATAGAGTTTTGAACAGGGGGGGGGGGTGGTCATTCAGTCGATTTAGACATTATGACAATTAGTACCGTAGTGGTACCATTCAAACCTTTTGCTATATCACTTAATACACAGGTGTGCTAATTGTAATTTTAGGTGGTATCTACAATCAATTGATGCTAAACAGTAAGTAAAAATTGAGTAAAAAGTGTATTAAATGCAGCCTATTTCTTGAGATCTTAGCAAAATTCATGTTCCTTCAGGTTTCTTACACCTTTTAAGCCTAGAGTATTACAGTAATATTGATTTTGTTTTTAAAAACTTTTGTTTGTAGACATTGCAGTGTTAAAATCAAATTATTTCAACCAATCTTTTTTAACAAATGTAAAGGTGAAGGTGAACAAAAAAATCACCATTTTTATTCATTGAGCTGCATTGAGCAGTATGGGAAAGCAGTATATCCAAAATCCTGTAATAAACGCCCTGGGCGTTTATTTAAGTTTCAAACTTTCAGAGTGGGCATTTATTTGAGGGGTGCGTTTAATAGAGAGTGGTTGTTTATTAAAAACTGGTCCGGTTTGAGCAAAAAGATAAAGATAAAAATAGTTGAAACTTGGTTATTTTGGCTTTCAGGAATGTGTCGCTATAACAAAATTTTATAAGTAAAATATATTTATGATATAATATTGCCAAATCATGCTAAAAACAAACAAGGATATTTATCCTTAAAGAGAAATCTGTTATAAAGGCCCATTTCTGGCCGCAGATGGATCGCGTTCATAAGAGGGTGGGCGTTTATTGGACACTGGGCGTTTATTTCATAATTGAAGATTTAGGGTGGGCGTTTATTGGAGTGTTTACGGTATATCAGTTAATACAGTGTGTACTAACTGCAAAAGGGTGGTGGTGTTTGCCTGAAATCTCTAAAAGCCAGAAAGTACACATAGTGCCGTGTATTTAGTGAATGACCCCCCTCCCTGTTTTGAAAACATTCCATTACCATTGTTTTGCTCACAAATCTATTGGTATTTTTTTATTTTGAGAATCATTTTAATTGGAAGATTTTTTTCAATCCGTCAAACATCGGATTTATTGTTTTATGAACCAATAGAAATGCTTGCTTCATTTTTCTGTTGCAAAATATTTAGAGCTTTCTTACTGAAGTCGAACTAAACTCTTTTCTCGCCCTGTTATATATTTTTCCTACAGGTGATAACGTTAAACGCCACATAAAGGAATGTAAACGAATGTAAACGAATAAAAGCGAGTGAGAAACGAGTAGTAAACGAATGTAAACGAATAAAAACGAATAATAAACGAGTGGAAAACGAATACAAACGTGTAAAAACGGGTCATAACGGATACAAACGTGTGTTAAACGAGTAAATAAAGGATGAATGTCGATAGAAACGAGTTGTAAATGGGTGAAAAGTGATTAAACAAGTTGAAAACAAGAAAAATAAAAAAGCAAAGGGTGGTGAAATGGTAAAGGTGGCGGTGAATGGAAAGTAAAGACAGGAAAAAGACGGATAGACAAAGACCGTTGTTAGTAACTCCCATGAGACTTTTCATGAAGTCCTATAAGTTAATATATTGGAAGTAATGTTGAAAGGACTGAATTCCTGTCAATTACAAAAAAAATATTTCAAGTATTGATTGTTTCAGCTGAAAGAACCAGTAAATTGATGTGGAAATGCAAAATTTATATTATTATGGACAACTGCAATCAAAATTATGGCCAGTGATTGAAGTGTTGGTAAACTTGGAGTACACAAGACACTTAAAATGCACACTGACGTCATTATAAAAGTTAGGAAAATCGTCTTGACAATCTCCCAAACATACGTGCGTTAGAGGTGCCAATAGAATTAGTATTTTTGGGCATCAGTATTTTTTTGGCTGGGTGTGACATTTTTTTGGCTGGGTATGGGTGGATGTAACATTTTTTGGCAGGGTGTAGTTGATTTTGAAATTTTTTTTGGCTGGGTATGGGTTGGTGTGGATGGGTATGGGAATTACAATTGAAATTAGTAGAATGGTTCTGAGCACATTCTTCTTGAGGGGTATGGAATTAGAGAGGTACAGCAGGACCCCTTCCCTAGTCGTGGATATATTTAACATAACTTAATAACGTGTCTCCTCCTTCTATAAACAGAAAACCTGAGGCAGTAAAACTTAGCTGCTTCTATAACATTTGAATCAGAACTATATGCTCCGTCTATGGATTCTAACATATAAATACACCCCTGTCTCAGTGACCTGGTGAGGATGCTCGGGCTCACTGGGTAAGCCAAATTTTTGTTCGGCTCATCGGGAAGGCCAAATTCTTGAAAAAACTTACCGGGAAGACCAAATTCCTGAAAAACTAACTGGGAAAGCAATCAATTGATTATTTTAAAAAATTTAATTTTTGTCGAATCAAGATTAACATTTTAATAAGATAGTTGTTTTTTTACTAGACACTTCAATTTATATAATTAAAATAACAATAAATTCTTTTGTTTCTGTGAATATTTTATTAAAAGCATATAATTTATTTTCAACTTGCTTATGAAAATATTTTTAAAGATTTCAAATTTCACTGGGAGATCAAAAATAAATTCAAGCCTCACCAAGAAACTCCATTGAATATTTTTTCCACCGGCTTAAACAAAATGTTCACCGGGAAACCAGAAATTGGCGTCAAATGTGCCCGGGAAACTCACTGGGTAGGATCTCACTGGGTCACTGAGACAGGGGTGTATAAATGGAAAGGTTATTTGATTTGCCACTAGTTTATCACCGGTTTTCATTCATTTAAATTTGTTTACTGCTCGTTTGTCACTCGTTTTGATTAATTTACAAAAAACTTTCTGATATCAAAACAAACGACTCATACATCAACAAAAAAAATCATGATTTTCAAGCTTCCCTCTTGAGAAAAAGCGCGCGAGCTTAAATGGACAAACTGAAGTTGTAAAGATTGAAGTTGTAAACAATGGAAAGAACAATAGAATTTCTGTTTTTGTTTTCTGGCGCTCCTCTTTCCTTTTAATATTATATACCATCCTTGGCGAGACAAAATTAAGATTTTAATTTAGACCCAGGTAAAAAATTATCTCCCAAACCAGTCTGCACAAACATTTTTATAAGCAAGTTATATCAGAAGTCAGTACTCAAGTTAACTTAACAATATCCGGGCCTAGCTTTTGAATGCTTTGGATGAATAGTTTTCACCCCCGATCCTCCCCTAAGAAGTCAGGAACTTCATGTCAAATTGACATGAAACATTCAGGGATTGAAGTACATCATCACATTAGGTATTTAGTACCTTAAAAAAGTTGATGACTTCATCACTTCTGTGATGACCTCATCATACCTTTTAGGTGTCGCACCAAACAAATTTGTTCTAAATGTTAATATAAGTAGACCAGTGCCTTTTGGGGGTCAGGTGTGACACCTTTGGGGAACTAAATTTCTGTGCTTTTTATGAAAGTTCTATCCCTAAATAGTGGGAAAAAAGCAATATCAGTCATTTAAAGTGGGGCAACAAATATTCCCCCATGGGTTACCCGAAGATGCTATGCTTGACCTTACCCCTATTTGGCATGGGCTTCTCTTTCCTTTGCATGCCTTTGGGTTTACAACGACAATACCTTTTCTCGTGAAACTTGGTAGGGTTATAACTTGGTTGCTGTTAAATAAGTTGAAAAAAAAATTGGTTGCTATGGAGACCAAAAATTTGATGACGTCATCATTTTTCTTCAGTTTAT
>JANSTP010075897.1:0-13769 GCA_025330745.1 Cladonema radiatum | reverse complement strand
GTGGTCATTGACCACACCGCGGAGCCGGACAGCGTGCGCGCGCTGATGAAGGCGGCAATTACTACAGGCGACCCGCGCCTGCTGGTGATAAAACGCGAGGCGGGAGAGAAGCAAGTGACAATCACCGCCTTTGGTGAAGAAAAAAAGATAGACGCGGGTAAAACCTATGAGTGGAAGTTCGGCGAGGCGCAGCTTAATGAATTACGGCAGTTTGTAGTGAGGTGGTGAGGGGGCTAGTGTCTGGAGCAGCCCCAGAACTCTCTATAAAGGAATAATCGCTAGTATAGGCACTCACGGAGCTGTCGCGTTATATTAATGTCCGCCGCATCCGCAAGAGCTACTACAGCCACAAGACTCGCCGTAGCCTCGGGGTGGTTCAGAGCTAATAGCTTCTATGCGTACGGTAAAGTGCAAATCTACCCCGGCAAGAGGATGGTTGCCATCTACCGTTACGGTGTCTTTTTCAATGCTTACTACTGTTACGGACATGTTGTTTATTCTTAGTTGCAAGCCTTCTTGCAATTGCAAAGATTCGGGAAGGCTACTCTTAGGAATAGTACGTGCTAGATCGGGGTTGTAATTACCATAACCTTCGACTGCGGGGATTATAAAGGAACGGGTTTGCCCTTCGTCCATGTCCTCTATGCGCGATTCAAGCCCAGGAATTGAGTCACCTGCACCAAAGCAAAAAGTGTAAGGACCGCTGGTTTCTGAGCTACCTAATAGTTCATCACCGCCGTCTGTAAAACTGTACGTAATGGTGTAGTATTTTTCTAATTTCTCTATTATCTCTTCCATGGTTTTAGTATACTGCTTTTATATGCGTGAAGAAAATCACAGCAGTACAGGTATGCGTATGACATACGTTTTGGTAAGCACTTGCATAGCCCCATTGTTTTTTATGTTTTCCTGTGCCTCAAACAATGTAAAAGAAGATGTCTTGTATGAGACATATACCACGTTTGAATTGTTTTTTACATTTAGCTACCCTAAGACGTGGAGTATTTTTGAAAATGAGAACGACGTGGCGTTTTCAAACAGTGTGGTGTTACTTACCGATCCAAAAGACAAACGTGTTTTTAAACCGCAGTCCTTTTTAGGTAATGTGTATTTATCCGACTCATCTAACTTAAAGATAATGTACGCAGGGCTTAATCAATATGCCTTGTTTTTAAGCTTATCGAGAGATGGTGCATTTGGAAATCAAAAACAAAAGATTGCCTTAAGCATACGGGCTTTACAGAAACTTTCAGGAGTTATCACGGGTGATGCTTACGAAGCTGTCAAGAATTCATATGAGCGCATTGTCAAAATGCCGCTGAGTGCGTATGCACGTGGCTATACCGTAGAAAAGAACGCATTAATCGTAGATGCCTTTCTCAAACCGTCGGACAATGTTTCCAATGCTGTTGAACCTAACGCTATGCGGACAAGAGGAAAAATAGTAATTTACGTAACAGCAGTGCGCAAGATGACAGACGAAATATTTGTGCTAGCAAAAGGGCACTACGACACTGGAATTTCGGCACCTGGGGGTGAAGAAGACCTATTGCTTGCCATAGCGCGCGAAACACAGCATCAAATATTTTTACAAGATTTTATGCGTGTCGTACAAAGTGTAGAGGTAAATGACCCCTCTTTAGAGTAACTTTATCAGTACATTTTCTCATATACTCAATTTTTTCAGCATGCTGAAACACAAAATACGGTATCATGAATATGGTTTTGATACTATGTTAATCTCATTAAGGAGTTTGCTGTGAAGAACACTATATTTTTTGCATTATTTTTTATTTTTATTTCTGCCGTGCTGCATGCAGGCGGTAAGGTTGAAGAGACTCGTTTTAGTAACGAGGTACAACGCTATTATTTGTCTCCTGACATAACAGATGGAAATTTTGATAGCCTTGTACTGGATCTTTCTGGGGTCATGCCGCCTAAGGGGCGTTCATTTGTAGAGCGCATTTTTACTGTGTATGCTGCTGATGGAAAAATAGTGTATACACAGCGTGTCGCTTTAGAAAAAACAAAGATGCTGCCAAACATTAGATACAATGGCACGAATACGCAGGGTAAGACATTGCCTGATGGTACTTATGTGTTTACTATAACGTCGAAGGACGATAAAAATAACGAGAGTGTTTCCAAACCATTTTCGCTTACCGTGGACAACACGCCTCCTGAAATACGCAAGGTGCGACTTATAACAGGGAACACCGTTGTGCCGAATGGGCAGATTGATGTGCAGGTTTCCATAGATGGCAGTGCCGAAATTTTGTGGAAGGCTTTTGTGCAAGATAAAACGGGTGTACGTACTTCCATATTTTCAAGAAGATCGGAAAGTCCGCAGAGACCGCCACAAGACTGGATGTGGAGTGGAACCAACAGCAACGGCACTACGATTGCAGATGGTGCTTATACACTGATTGTCTCTGCGCAAGATTCGGCGGGAAACAGCACGGAGCTCGCATTAGATACAAATGTTATTGTAAGCAGTGCAGGTGCACTCAGTTTAACAGCGGAGAGCGCGGTTATTTCCCCTAATGGAGACGGAGTTTTAGACACGTTGCCTCTTATAATAAAGGGCGATGAGGAATTATTGAGTTCCTTTGTTTCGTCTGAACTTGTGGTTTTTGCTGCAGTAGAGGGTGAACAAGAAATGTTTGAAAAAAAAGCCGTCATTGCGGGAGCAGGAGTTCCGCAGGTTTTTGACGGCATGGATGCACAGGGTCGCGTATTGGAAGACGGCCTTTACAGCGTTGCCGTGCACTTGGTAACGGCAGAAAACGATGTGTACCTCACAAACCGTATAGCGGTTGAGGTGGATGCTACTGCGCCAGAACTTTCGTTTAGTATAGAGACTGCTCCTACTCCAACGCCTTCAGATGAACCCTTGTACTTTGGATCGCAGGCGCGCAGTGAACTAAAGGGCTCAGTGGGGGTAAAGGACAGGACGGCTACTGTTAGCATAGAAATTACCTACAGGGATGAGGCGTTTTTCAGCACTACGGCGCAGGCTGCCGACTCACCTATTGATTTTTCTGTTGGCGAAGGCGGTACTTTGGGTGATAAGGTAATGGAAGACGGGCTTTACGAAATTTTTGTCTCTGCACACGATACGGCGGGCAATGTAGCTAAGTACCCAACGGTTAAAGTTATACGCGATACACAAGAGAAAACCTTGGAGATGTCTACTTCGGCAAAGAGTGTTTCTGGTCGCAAGAACCCCTTGCATATAAGCGCGCGATATCCACAAGAAGGGCTTAAGGAGTCCTTGTTGTACATAAAAAATGCAGATGATAAAACGGTACGCTCTGAGAGTCTGCCTTATTATTTGTCTTCGTATTATTGGAATGCTCGCAATAACCAAAACACGCTTGTGGAAGACGGAATGTACAGCATAGAGTTGGAAGTTGTATATTACAACGGAGCTCGTGTATCTGGGCAGGTACTGGACATAGCGGTGGATTCAACGCCGCCAAGTCTTGAGGTATTTCAGCCCAATACCGACATTGTTTCGCCTAAGGGTGATAATCCAGAGACGAAGAGTCTAGTGGTGACGCAAGAGAGTTCTGAGGAGGGTAGTACATGGCGCGCGGAGGTACGCAATATTTTTGATGCTGTCATTGCCGAGAAGCGTTTTGATACGCTCAGTGCCTTTACGTGGGATGCAAAAAACGCTAAGGGAGAAATTGTGCCTGATGGAGATTATTTTTACGTGCTCATTGGAGAAGATGCCGCGGGTAATAGAACTGAGAAAACGGTTTCGTTTATTGTAGATACCTCCATATACGAGAGCGGCAAGGTGCTTTCAGTAGATGGCCCCATGCCGAAGATATATTTCCCGCGTTACAGCGACGATATATTTGCACTTACTGGCGATGAGGAGAAAGTATTATATGAAAACTTGCTTGCAGTGCGTAGCGTGGCAAAACTTTTGAAAAACTACAAAGAATACTCGATTACCATTACGGGACATGCTGCGCGGCTCTTGTACGGAGCGCGCGCGGTGAGAGAACAAAACGAAGTGTTGTTGCCGCTCTCGCGTAAGCGTGCAGAGACCATTAGGCGTGCATTAGTTATTTTAGGTGTAGAGGAAGAAAGAATTACTATGCGCGCGGTGGGGGGTACTCAGCCTGCGGTTGCAAAACCAACTGCACAGAATATTTGGCGTAACAGGCGCGTGGAGTTTGAAGTGGCTCAGTAACTTTAAGTGCATGACTATTAAAAAGGGGAACTACATACAAAGCTAAGCTGTGAATTCACCCTGCGGTGATATTATATACATAGCATGAATATATTATGGGTAAAATAATTAGTGTTTTTAATCATAAAGGTGGAGTCGGAAAGACTACATTAGTCCATAATGTTGGTGTAGCGCTTGCAAATCTTGATAAGAGAGTATTGTTTATAGACGCAGATCCTCAAATGAATGTAACTGCATCATTTCACGGGTTTTCAGATAGTGTAGAATATGATAATAAAGTATCGGAAACAACTAAATCTAAATGGAAAAGCATCATAAAAAATAGTTCTTCTATATATAGCGTTATAAAGAATTCTATGGCAGGAGAAAAATACAAACCAAAACTAGTCCAAAAAAACTATAAAGGAAACTCCTTGTCAATATTAAATGGCTCAATAAAGCTAGCAAGTCTTGAGACAGACATAAACTTAGCCATTGCAACACAACGAGATATACAAGGGCAACAGCTCTTAAGAGTTCAAAATACTTTGCTGTCTTTGACTAAAAATTATGATATTGTTTTTATAGATACTCCTCCTGGTGCAGGGAGTGGTATTACATCATTTTTAGTACGCTTAAGTGATTATTTAATCACTCCTGTTTCACCTACTTTTTTTTCGTTGCAAGCTATTGATAATTTAAAAGAAATTTTTTTAAATTGGAATAAGTCGCTTTCTTGGTTATCTGAATGTCGTAACATAGTTAAATTTATTGGATGTGTAGTTCAAATGGGAAAAAGGCATACGGGAGGGTCAAATAATTCTCAATTTTCTCAAACTACAACACAATGGACTCAAACTTTAAACAAACGATTAACCCCATTTCAAGAGTGGATGATGAGCACGGGGAATTCAATATCAAAAGAAGAATTCGCTACAGTTTTCCCTAAAAAAACACCATTTATAATAGAAGTATGCTGTGATTTTACGCAGCAATTGAGGACAATAGCAGAAAAAGCAGGAGTGCCAATTATTTGTTTAAATCAAGAACTTTGTGATAGGCATAAGCCATCAAAATCTGCTGTAAATATCACGAAAGACAATGGACAATATGCTATTTCTTTTCAGAACATATGTGAGCAATATAATGGCATAGCATCTAGTATTGCAAACAAACTTTTATGATTGGTGTAGAAAAAGCTAATACTTAGATTCTTGTTTCAGCCGACTTATGTTAATAATAAAAGGGGCCTTCAAATAGAGAGCCTTTAATTATAACCCCTCGATGAGGTGAAGGTTTTAAGAATAATCCACAATGGTGCCGCCAAAGGTGTAACCGCTACCAAAGGCAATAAGCAAAGCTTTTTTGCCTGCGAGATTTTGTGCCTCTTCTAACTCATGTAAGCAAATAGGTATGGTGTTTGAAGAGCTATTGCCATGCTTTCCTATGCTAGAATAAAACTTTTCTAAAGGTACTTGTAGGCGGCGTGCAACGCCGTTTATAATTTTTGCATTTGCCTGATGAGGCACTATGATATCCACATCTTCGAGACTTATGCCGTGTTGTTTACACACTTGCTTGGCAATGCTTGTTAAGTGAGCAACAGCGACCTTGTACACTTTTACGCCGTTCATGTGTATGGTTCCGCATTCAGGCACTACCAGATCTTTTGCCGGTTCTCCAAAGGTTTGTAGTATGGGGGCATGTTTCAAAGTACCTTGCAGTTTTCTTGTACTATTGGCAAACAACGATTGGGAAGAAACAATGCTCGCGCTTGCTGCGTCAGAGAACACCGGGGCCGTGCCGTAGTCTGCCATGTCAACGCGTTTTGAAAGCACCTCAGAACTCAACACCAGAACAACCTCACTGGGATTATGGAAAACGCGGTAATAAGCTTCTGCTAAGGCGAAGACATAACCCGAGCATGCTGCCGCTATGTCGTAGGCATAACCCGTGTAGCCTTCAGGATTTTGTAAGTCCTTTGCAAGTTCATACTGTACCATTGCAGCGAGCGAGGGGGCTTGATAGCTGTGTGTGCCTGTCGCGCATACAATGCCATTTATATCTTCTAAAGACAACTGCGCATCCTTAAGCACTTTGTGTGCTGCTTCTGTGGCCATGGAAACCACCGTTTGCCCGTCTCCAACCCAGTGACGCGATTTTATCCCCGTACTTGCGACTATTTTTTCTTCTGTCCACTCGGGAGATAAGGAAACCAATTCGGTATTGTCTACCACACGTGTTCCCAACACGGTGTGTATATGCGAAACACACACAGGGTTTTCTTGTGCTATATTGCGGGCGATGGCTGGAGAATGCTCTTGCTCATCAGGAAAGACTATGTCAGCTTCTCCTGCTTCTTCGTGCCTTACCGTGTGCACAAGAGACTGTTCTGAATTTTCAACATTTACGCGCACAATAGGTTGCCCTATGGCTATCATGTCACCCTCTGCAACATACAAGGACTCGACCGTGCCACTCAGTGATGCTCGGATGTCGCAGGCAGACTTGTCAGCTTCACCCTCCGCTATTAAGTCTCCCTCAGAAATACTATCACCCTCAGCGATGTTCCATTTCACTATAGTCAAGTGTTCATCTGAAGGGCTTATGCCCACAGCTAGTATATTAGCAAACGCGCCTTGCTCCTTTCTTTCCTCTTCCCAGCTCACAGTGCCGCCTAAAAGTTCCACTGCAACTTCTACAATGCGCTTGTAGGAGGGCAAGACTTCAAGTTGGTTTTGAAAATTGCAAGGCACGTAGGTATCGGCGCGCGTAACACGCGCTATGGCCTTGATTTCGCCCGATTCTGCATGCTCTGCAACACGAGATATAATTTCGGAACTTATGCTGACGGAACGCGTATCTTCGTGTGCTACGAGCAACCTACCGGTACGTTTTACGGACGTGCGTATCATCTCATCATCAAGCGGACTCATAGAACGCAGGTCTATAACATCAGCGTGTTTATCCACCTTTGCTAAGGCATCTGCAGCCTTCTCGCACAAGGGCATGGTGTTGCCGTATCCTACAATGGTAATATCGTTGCCTTCACGCACTTTCTCGGCTGTGCCGGGCACTACCACATAATTGCGTGCGCTCCGCGTGCTTATGGTTTTAACGGGTGCGTTAAGCCTGCTTTTGGGGTAAAAGAAAAACGTGGGTCTCTGTGAAAGAAACGCGGCATTAAGCAAGCCTGCGGCATCTGCAGCATTAGAGGGCATGACCACGTCTATGCCCGGTACATGTGCCACTATGGATTCCATGACGGAGGCGTGGAATGGCCCTAAACCAGGGCGATAACCGCCACAGGTTGCAAGCACTATGACCGGCACAGGCCACGTATCGCCTGTGCGCCAGTACATGCTACCAAGCTCGGCATAAATTTGATTAAATGCCAGAGGTAAAAAATCCGCAAATTGCAAAAATGCAACCGGACGTCCACCAGCAAGAGCCCTGCCTATGGCTGTACCAACAATAAAAGACTCACTTAAAGGGCTATTGACCACCCTGCCGTCAAATTTCTTTGAAAGCCCCTTAGTTAGGCCAAACACGTCTCCCTTCGGATCTTCAATATCCTGCCCGTACAAAAACACGCGCTCGTCTTTTTCTAACCATCCGTCGAGCACGGCACGCATTGCTTCTATCATGGTTGCGTCCCCGCGCTCATATGGCTCTTTCGCCTTTTCACGGAGTGTGGCGGGCAATGGTGCTTTTGCAGAAAACACCGCCTTAGGGTTAGCTTCGCGTTGTGCTGCTTGCGCCTTTTCGCGCAAAGTCGGACGCATTTCATCGCACAAGGTTTGCAGGCGTTTTTTTGCAGCCTCTATGCTTTCGTTATGCATATGCGCAATATAATTTACAATTGGGTCGGAGGTATCTGCTAGACTACCGATTTCCTCCATGCTTCTGTATATTTTTTGGTCATCTGCGTTGGAGTGACTTGCAAGCCGCTCAACTGAAAACACCACAATGCGCGCGCGGCCGGTTTTTCTCATGTCTGTGACAACGTCGGCAAAGGCCTCATACGCTTCATGGGGCTTGCGGCCATCTATGCGCGTAATAGGTGTGCCCATAAAGTCGTCTAAGTTTCTCTCTCCAACACGATAAAAAGTCTTTCCCTCCGTGGGGGTAGAAATCGCAAATTTGTTATCCTCTATAAGAAACAATACGGGTAGTTCATGAATAATTGAGAGCGTCAACGCTTCCAGAAATTCACCCTCATGTGTTGTGCCTTCACCGACGGCACAGACGGTTATGGGGTAGCTGCCCGCTGACGCGTGTGCCTTTACCTGTGCTGCTATACCCGCTGACTGCGGCGCATTGTTTGCAACCGGGCCGGCAATACTCAACACCTTATGCTTTTTGACTATAACGTGCGCATTTAGCTGTCGTCCCTTTGAGGATGAAGATTCCTTATCAAAGAGCGCGAGAAAATGATCATAGGGAGTAAGTCCTCGCGCTATGAGCAGGGCTTTATCCCTATAATGAGCGTGAATATAATCTTCCGAATGTAAATACGGATTCAAGGCAGCAACGCCTTCATGGCCAGCTCCCGAGACATGAAAGAACGCCTCGCCACGTGCCGTATATTCATGTTCCAACTCATCAATAAGACGCGCAGTAACCATGGCATGCAAAATATCTTGTGAATGCTGCGCAACTTTTTTACTATCAAGTGATTGTGATTTTGGCATTGTATTCTCTAAAATTACTTATGCTCTTTAGTATGGAGTAAATTACTCTCATAGTCAATAAAATAATCCATTCAAAAACGTAAAATACCTAATGCGCAAGAGAAGTATATAAACATGCTACTATTTTTACATGAACTTTATAAGTTGGAACGTAAATGGAATTCGTGCCATAGAGAAAAAAGGCTTTGCTCAATTTATGCAGTCTGCGCAGGCAGACATTGTGTGTATACAAGAAACTAAGGCGCATCCAGAGCAGTTGCCAAACGCCTTAACAGAAATGCAAGGCTACTATGCTTATTGGAATTCTGCGGAAAAGAAGGGATACAGCGGTACGGCACTGTATAGCAAAATACCTTTAGACGTAGAGTATATGGGCGAGGAACTATTTGACAAGGAAGGTCGCGTGCTTGTTGCGCATACAGATGCTTTTACATTGATAAATGCATACTTCCCTAATAGCCAAGAAAAAGGAAAGCGACTTAACTACAAACTAGAATTTTGCCATGCAATGCTTGAATTATGCAATAAACTCACACAAGAAAAGCGTCCGCTCATACTTTGTGGTGATTACAACATAGCTCATATGGCAATAGATTTAGCCCGCCCTAAGGAAAACGAAGAAAGCCCCGGCTACCTTCCAGAAGAGCGCGAATGGATGAATAACTTTACTTCGCAGGGCTACACGGATACCTTTCGGTATTTTTGCAAAGAACCACACAACTACACATGGTGGTCATACCGTGGTGGTGCTAGGTTACGGAACGTGGGTTGGAGAATAGATTACTTTTGTACGAATGCTTATGCAATAAAGGCTGTAGAGGAAAGCATTATTTTAGCCGATGTCATGGGCTCAGACCATTGCCCCATACGGCTCAGCTACAAAATTTAAACTACGAATTAAATAAAGGAACAAATTCTTGCAACTTACGCATGCGCAAAAGATGCACATGTGTAAGTTTCTAAAGTTCACGTTCTTACGGCTTGACAGCTTTTGGGATATTCTTACTCATTAGCCGTTTTCTTGTTGGTTTCCGCTACATTGCCGTCTCGTGCCTCATCGCCACTATCTGCGTCTTGCCCATTCGTTTCTTGACTACTTGGTGCGAGTTTATACTCGTCGTATACTCCACGGAGCTTTTTCTTCAACACTTCAGTCATTTCCTCTAGTTCCAAAAGCCCAAAGAGATTACTGGTGTATTCTGAAATAAGTTCGTCATCTTGTGGAAATAGAATTTTCAAAATTTTTTGTATATATGCAACAACAGTAAGCGGAGCATGTTCGTCGCTTACTTCGTATTGTTTCTTGACAATGAGGTTTACAAGCGCAACATATGCCCTAACGCGAGTAGATGCATTGACAGTAACAACAACACCTGTCTCGTTCTCAGCATCACCTCCGACTTCCGCGTTCTCTTTTTCCGCAACGGCCTTATATAGTGGAAAGGCGTAAGCAAAATGATCCCCGTTTACGAGATCATCCGCTGCTTGTATGAGATTTTCTGTGCTAGCTTTATTCTTTTCATAAAGGGAGGTGAGTATGCCTATTACCCGCTCAAACTCAAGGGCTATCTCTGCGGTCATCTCATGTGGGAGGTCCGCTGCCCCAGCACTTTCCGACTCCAAAATTGTTTCAGCCTGCGCTGTTTTATCGTTTTCTGTGTGCTGCAACTTAACATCGTCCTCGACATCGTTTTGTACCTTTATCTCTGCCGCTCCCGAGCTCTGATCTTCAGCCTGGGTAGCTGCTTGTACAGTCTTCGGTACCACCTTTGTCTCATCCGCCTGCGTAGTTTGTACTTCATCCTCTACGACATCTTTAGATGTCGCTGCTGCACCGCTGACTTCTTCTTCCGTGTCCTCAACGTTAGCGTTTTCAACACTAGCACCTTCGACATTTTCAAGTTCTGGCGGGCGCAGATACAACCTCAGCGCGGTAAGGTAAGCTATGGCCATTTCCGCAGATTGCTCATCGCTCGTTTCATCTGACTTTCTAAAAAACTCCAATGCCTTTTCATACTCTCTACCGTTGAGGTAAAAAATAGCCGCATTTGCGTAGACCCTTCCGCCCATGTGTATATTTTTCTGTTCTAACTCTTCATATAACTGGGCGGCTTTCTCGCGCTCGTCTTTCTTAATATGCCACAAAATATTTAATTCGTGCACAAGTATGTTTTGTTTATCAAGCCATAGTAACCTGTCTATAATTTTCCGTGATTCATCAAATTCATCTTGTATAAGATATATTTCCGCCATCCGGTAACGCGCTATATTATTAAAACTCACTTTTTGAGCCTTCGTGAAAAACTCTAAGGCTTGTGAGTAGTCTTTTTTTTTAAAAGCGACTTCTCCTTGCTGAAAATATTCTGCCTCCAATGCGGTGCGGTAAGATTCGCACGCAAAAAGCATGACAAAACTTATAAATGCTAAGGGTATGCATAAGCTTTGAATGGAAATGAAGGCGAAGTTTTTACGCATAGAAAGTTTGTAAAACACCTCAGTGTTTCAACGTGATTGAACCATGTGAAGAGTCTCACACATGGTATTGAGCTGCGCTGGATTCGAACCAGCGACCTGCGCCTTAAAAGGGCGTTGCTCTACCAACTGAGCTAGCAGCCCAAATAGCACTATCTCCTAGGGGAGTCGAACCCCTGTTGCAAGGATGAAAACCTTGAGTCCTAACCACTAGACGAAGGAGACAGATGAATTAGGGTACAATCATTGTAACAAATCAATAAATTTTGTGCTAGCACTTGGGAAGCATAAAAAATATGTTGCATAAAAGTTTTTGTACGTTGAACTACTACAGTAATTGTTTCCTTAATAAGGGGAAAAAATCCTCAAAAGTCACGGTTAAATAGAAAAACTAGCTGTTGAGTCGTATTATAGCCTTACGTGCAGTTGCGTTATTTGCCTCAATTGAAAGTACATAACGGTAAGTTGCAAGGGCTTCTTCTAGGCGTTCGCGTTTTTCTTTTATGCTTGCAAGTGCCAAAACCCATGAGACGCGAGGCGTGTTGCCGCGTGCCTTTTCGTGTTGTACAGCTGCGCTAAGCGAAATATCGGCTTTAGCGAGTTTTTCTTGCTTGAAGTATATCATGCCCACGAAGTAATACACCCAACCTTTTAGTTGCCCTCGAGGCGCAATTCCGAGGTAGCGTTCAAAGTACTTTAACGCCTCGTTGTATTTTCCCAGTTCGTAGTATGCCTCTCCTAGTATTTGCACAATGCGGCTGTCGCTTGGGTTTATTGCGTATGCCGTCTGTGCTGTTTTTAGTGCCTCATTCCACTGCCTCAGTGACAAATGAGCCCAGCCCTTCACTGCATATGCGCCAAAACTTTGTCTATCCTGTTGTATGATTATTTCAGCCTCACGTATTGCAGCTCTATACTTACCTTGCTGATATAAAGCATAGGGCGATAGTGGCGTGGGGGTAGGGGTGCTGCTTTCCGCGGATTGTGAAAATGCTAAAGGTGCAACAAAGGCGGTGGCTACATATACGTAAAAAAGTATTTTTACATATTTCATAGTACTATTCCTCGTTTCGCTTTGTGTATTCCGAAGATATCATTTTGCATGTACTGTTTATTTTTGCCCCTTTATCAACCACAATATTGACGGTTTCAATAGTTCCCTTGACTTCTCCGTTTTTCAAAACATGCAAATTTTCAGAAATAGTTATTTTTCCTTCTATTGTACCCGAGACAATAAGGTGCGCTGTTTTCACCGTACCTTCTATTCTGCCTTCCCCTGCAATGCATATCATGCTACCTTGTACATTTGCATTGACTACTTTGCCTTTTATCAAAACGGTATCCTGCGTTTTAAGTGTGCCTTGCATTTCCACATCGGATGCTATAAGCGTTGCGAACTCATTTTCCTCTATATGCGTATACTCTAGGTTTTTCATAGTAATAATTATACACTATGGATGGGCGGGGGTGCCTGCCCTCCTTGGCGCCCCCTTAGCCCCGTCCCTGGGGCGGGCGTCCGCTGCGCTACGCTATCGTATAGTCAGCATTCGTACCGTCCCTGGCAGCCTTTATGCTCCCTCCATAGAGCGGCTGTCGCTACGCTCTCGACTTCTTCCTCCAAAATAACGCATCAATCAAGTTCTATTTCACCTTCAAATATTTTGTATTCTCGTTCCAGTGCGTTTGCTATTACCATACGAAATCGGTGGTACCATGCTAAAGCTGTTTTTCGATTAATGCCACACAATTGACTACTCGTTTCTGCCGCTACTCCTGCCACAAAATGCTCTATCAATTGCTTTATTTGTTCTTTTTCTAATCTCGGTTTTCTCATCTATTCTCTTCAAGAATAGCCTTTTTTCATTAACTGGACTAGCCCCTTAAAAAAATCATTTGCAATGGCAAAAATAAAAAACACATGTGTGTCTGTCCTGCTCTGCGAGGGGCTAAGGGGGGTGGCGAACCCCCCTAAATTATTTTATTGATTGGTTTGAATGTGTTATTATTTACATTCTTATTTGTATGAGTTGCGGGGTGGTTTGGTTTACTTTGTTTCCGAGACCGAGTTGCCCATCTGCGTTACTTCCCCATGAGTATAATTCTCCATTTTCAGTGAGGGCTATGGTGTGATATCTTCCTGCAGCGATGCTTTTCCATTTTTTGTCTGGGTTAGTAATTTGTGTTGGGGTGGTTTTGTCTACTCTGTTTCCGAGACCGAGTTGCCCTTGTGAGTTACTTCCCCATGAGTATAATTCTCCATTTTCAGTGAGGGCTATGGTGTGATAGTATCCTCCAGCGATATTTTTCCATTTTATGTTTGGTGTAGTAATTTGTGTTGGTTTGGTTTGGTTTACTTTGTTTCCGAGACTGAGTTGCCCATTGGCATTAAGTCCCCATAAGTATAATTCTCTATCGTT